>JABUQX010022201.1:15000-22500 GCA_015478945.1 Trachelipus rathkii
TTATATTATTATTATTATTATTATTTGTATTATTTTTAATTATTATTATTATTATTATTATATTATTATTATATTATTATATAATTATTATTATTATTATTATTATTATTATTTTATTATTATTATTATTATTATTATTATATTATTATTAATTATTATTATAATTATTATATTTATTATTATTATCTATTATATTATTATTATTATTATATATTATTATTATTTATTATTATTATTATTATTGTTATTATTATTATTATTATATTATTATTATTATTAATTATTAATTATTATATATTATTATTATTATTAATTATTTATATTATTATTATTATTATAGCTATAATTAATTGAGAAAATAGTTAACTAAATAATTAACTATTATTATTAAATCATAAATTATAAATAAATTATCTTATTTTTAATTATAAAAGTTTTCACCAATCGTGCACTGCCCATTTTGAGGAGTGGAACTTGGAAGAATACAAATGAGGATATTAAAAATTATATTAAAATACGTAAACATATCTATTTAAGATGGTGTGCACATCCGACACAAAAAATAAACAAAAAACTTTTAATCAGATTAGCCTTGAATCGATTATTAGGTCTGTTGATAGATCTATATTCTGTGTTCGTTGTCTTTGTTCTTTGTCTTTTGTCTTTGTCTTTGCTTTTTCTTTTTCTTTTCTTTTTCTTCTCTCTTTTTTCTGTCTTTTATTTTTTTCAGTCTTTTTTCTGTCTTTTTTGGTCCAAGTCTTTCCTTTTCTGTCCTTTTCTGTCCTTTTCTGTCCTTTTCTGTTGTTTTCTTTTCCTTTTTGTTTCTTTTTTCTGTCTTTTTCTGTCTTTTTCTGTCTTTCTGTCTTTTTCTGGTGTCTTTCTGTCTTTCTGTCTTTTTTCTGTCCTATTTCTGCCTTTTTCTTTTTTCTTTCTTTTTTCTGCCCTTTTCTGTCTTTTTCTGTCCTTTCTGTCTTTTTTTCCAGTCTTTTATTCAGTCTTTTTCTCAGTCTTTTTTCTGTCTTTTTTCTGTCCCTTTTTCAGACTTTTTTCAGTCTTTTTTTTTCAATCTGTCCTTTTCTGATTCTTTTTCTGTCTTTTCTGTCTTTTTCTGCTTTTTTCTGTCTTTACCTCTTTCTGTCTTTCTTCTTCTTTCTCTTCTTCTTTCTTCTTCTTCTTCTTCTTCTTCTTCTTCTTCTTCTTCTTCTTTTCTTCTTTCTTCTTCTTCTTTCTTCTTTCTTCTTCTTTTTCTTCTTCTTCTTCTCTTCTTCTCTTCTTCTTCTTCTTTTCTTCTTCATTCCTAAACATGATGCAACTTTAAAGATCGGGATTTTATTTCAGAATTTCAAATTAATGATTAATTAAATTTAATTTTAAAAGATATATAAGCAATAATAGGAAGGGGAGGCGTTATGATCTATATTAAAGATATATATCAAACTACCCAGCTAGAACTAGCTGATATTTATGAAATGATATCATTGGAATTAAAATAGAAGGAAACATTGAATATAAATTTGAATAAATAAATTGTTTATTCGTCCACCGTCCTCACAATCGGCAATAGATGTAGCTTTGTATACCGAATTAAGCAAAATTTCAAAAGGGTATACAATAATTGTAGGAGACTTTTAACTGCCTAAATATTAACTATAATTTACTTGATGCAGATCCCGAAGGAAATAGATTACTAAAGTTCTTAGGAGATAATTTCCTTTTTCAAATAATTGATTGCCTAACAAGAGGAAACAATATTTTAGACCTATCAATAGTGAGTCATTTGAACTTGGTAAGAGGTTTTGAGGTTATTGAACCTATTGGTAAAAGTGAACCATAAACATGATTTTAAATTACCATTAAATTTGAAAACAAAATACATAGCAATACTTGAAAATTCCAGATTTTAAGAATGCAAATTTTTAATGGCTTTAAGGAGAGCTTATCTATATATGATTGGGATGAAATATTAACGGGTAATGCAAATAATAATAGTGGGATTACGTTTCTACGAAATATTTAAAAGAAAAAAAAATTTTTGTTCCATATAAAATGAAACGAACTTTTACCAAGTTCAAAACCAGATGGTTTAACAATTGAAATTAAGTTTCTTTAAATAATTTAGAAATAGGGCTTATTAAAAATTTTTGAAGTCTTTCCCTCGGTAGAAAATAATAATAATTACAAAGTTTTGCCTTCGAAACTGCAAAAGACTAATTAGATTCTATAAAAGAAAAACTATGAAATTAATATTTCCCGGGAGAGTAAATTTAATCCCTAAAAGTTTACAATTTACTGTCAATAATAAAGTTCCATTAAGGGAATCAATTTGGAACCACTATTGGATAATAACGGAAACCTAAAGTCGAATAATGCCGAATTGGCAACATTTTAAATATTTTTTTTCTCCTCAGTATTTACGAAAGAAAATTTAGATAATATTCCTTTAAACATGAAAGACAGTAGCAGTCAATTTCATGGCAGATTATATTTTAGATTACATTTTGAATTTTTAATAAGGGAAGTTGCTTTCCATATTGATAAGCTATTAATAATAAAATCACCTGGACCAGATGGACTTATGGTATTGCATCTAAAAAATTTTGGAAAGATATATTGTAAGTGAAACCTCTGACGATGTGCTTTTCAATAAATCTTTTACAAGAAGAGTTCGTACCACATAATTTTCAAACTTGCAAATAGTACTCTACTTTCAAAAAAGGAGATCGTAAGCTCCCCAATAATTTACAGACCAATTAGCTTAATTTCTATAGTTGGCAAAATTTTTCAAGCAATACTTAACTAAAAGATTAGTTGCACATTTGAAGATCATGAATTGCGTCAAGAATTCCCGACATGGTTTTAGAAAAAATAGATCATGCTTAACAAATTAACCTATAATTTTTTAATGTGGTTATTAACGATGTAGATAATTACAGATCTTTGATGTAATTTATTTAAGATTCAAAAGGCAATTCGATACCGTGTCTCATCAAAAGATTATTGGAAAAGCTAAGAGCTCACGGTATTCGAGGAAGGCTTTTAAATTGGATTAAAAATTGGTTATTGGACCGACGACAACGAGTTGTTGTCAATTGCCGTGATAGTGCTCAGATGGGCGAATGTTATTAGTGGTTTACCCCAAGGATCTGTCCGGGGTTCCAATATTATTATTATATATGTAAATGACATAGATGATGATATTTTAAGCAATATCTTAAAATTTGCTGATAACACGAAACTCGAAAATCGCATAAATTGTGAGAAAGATTATCAATCACTCCAGAGAGATTTGAATAAGATTGTAAATTGGTCAAAAACATGGCAAATGAAATTTAATACCAATAAATGTAAGATTATACATTTTGGAAGTAGGAACAATGAATAGATTACAAAATAGATGACTCAGTACCAAAGTTGTCAGTTGAGGATAATGATTTAGGAGTACTTAAATTAATAAGATTTAAAATTTGCGAAAACAATGTGCTGAAGCCTGTTAAGCAAAGCAAATAAAGATATAAGCTTTATTGCCAGAAACTTCGATATAAATTCTAATTAGTATAATTTAGTTCCTCTCTAAAAAATCTTTAGTTAGAACTAATCTGGAATACGCAGTACAGTTTTGGAGTCCATAACTCAAAAAGGACATAGAAAAAATTGAAAGAATTCAAAAAGGGCAACCAAATTAATATCAGAATGAGAGGTAAGTCATACGAGCAACGACTACGCGAATTAGATATCCATTCTTTAGAGACAAGAAGACTGAGAGGAAATTATAGAAGTTTTCAAAACACTAACTAAATTTTAACAATATAGATTACAGGGCAATTCATTAGATATGATTTTATTGATGTAACAGGAAGTAATGGGCATAAACTTTGTCATAAACTATTTCAAACAATATTGCTAAGAATTTCTTCACTTAAGATATGTAATTAAGAAGTGGAATAGTCTCTCATATGAAATAGTGTAACAGCGGCAACATCGATTCATCCAAGAAAAAGTTAGATATTTTAAGGAAATTGGTCCTTGAACTTCAATTCAACTCGGTTTTTTATTTTATTTTAAACGATAGAATTTAGAGGTAACCTAATAAAGTAAACTCAAACGAACTATTGAGATCATTGGTAAATGTTAAAAGGTACATCTTTTTGATGTTCACCGCTTTAGAATATTTGTTTCTAAGATAGCTGAATCTAATCGATCACACTGAGTAGGAAAATAATCCAAAAACAAAATTTCTGGACACTTGTAGCACCATGATGTTTGATGCTTAGAAGCATTTCTGTTCTGAGTGAGCAAATTCATAACTGTAATGAATAACTGTAATGAATAACTGTAATAAATACCTTTGATGTTCACTGCATAGAACATATCTGTTCTAAGACGGTGATCTAATCGATCAACACTTGAGTAGGAAAAAATCCAAAAACATAATTTTCAACCCATGTGTAGCACTAATGATGTTGTTGCTTTTAATTATTATTAGTATTAATATTATTTTTATTATTATTATTAATTATTATTATTTATTATTATTATTATTATTATTATTATTATTATTATTATTATTATTATTATTTTTTATTATTTTTATTATTTTTATAAAATTATTATTTATTTTTATATTATTATTATTATTATTATTATTATTATTATTATTATTATTATTATATCATTATTATTATTTTAATTTTTTTTTATTTTATAAAAGTTTTTTGATTATCTTATTTGCAACGTGTTTAACTTTGTATTTTCTACAATATTTAATTCGACAAAATTTGCATGAGAAGAAAAACTATATAGTTTCTTAGATGTTTCGACGCGTTTCGTCTCTATACTTGAGACATCTTCGGAGGATTATTCTTGTAAGCGATTGAGTCTTTTAATTGATATATAATAAGTAAATCAAATGATATTGAATCTGACTGATAATACATCAAATTTTATGTTAATGTCTGGTCTGCCTGTTTTGATGTAGAAGGCCTATCCAAAATTTTAAGTTTCTGGACTTCACACGATCAGTGAATATTGTGAAGTAGTTTAGAATTCTTCTATAGTTGATTGACCATGTACCGTGTTGAAAGTGTCAAAGATTTTCTGCTGGGATGTAGCGCGGATGTTGATATTGCCCTGTCCGAACAATCTATTCCGTCGTGTAACCAATATATGTCAACGTACTGACTCAGGGCAGTTAATTGGTAAACAACATGATGGTTCTCGGGCAAAGCACCTCTTGTGCTAAAGGAAGATTGACAGCTGTTTGGACTTATGGTATTGTCTGACTTTAATTTTTAAAGACAACTTTGTTTTGTGGTGAAAGTTCAAAATATTACGAAGGCATTTCCCTTCCTTATTGAAGTCTATAGCATTGGAAGCTTTGAAGAAGAAATTTATCGAATTTTTCTGATTTTATTTACTTTCTATATTATATAATTTTGTAAGGGTATTATTAATTAAGTTTTCAACTGAATATTGTGGATGATCTCAGTTAATTAAATTTTACTTAATGCTGCTAATTTCTTCATCAAAAGTTGTCCAATTTGAACATAGGTTGTATGCTCGGTAAACTAAAGTTTTTACGATAGATTCTTTTTAAATAGTCGGTGAATAGGACCCATAGTTCATATACAGACCTTATCAGTGGGTTTGCGTCTGTGTTGCCTGTAGATAATGAGCCTCAGAATTAACATTGATTTGATGTCCAAAAAAACAGATAGCATTATTAAGCTAAGTTTCGTATGTAAATTATGACAACTCTTGAATTCAATTGATGAACTGATGTATATGATCTATGTTCCTAAAGCATAGTGAGGTGGTGTCGTCGGACATACTTTATGTAAAATACGGGGTTAAAGTTTTTTGTTTCACGAAGGATTTTTGTTTTTCCAGATGGACATTTAGAAGTCCGCAAATGTAGGCCAAGTGGTGAGGCCCTCGACATCAATCAGTTTTAGATTATCATGTTTCTTTATAATTTTAACGGTGTTTGGGGTACAACAAAATTCTAAAAGGTTCCTCATATGTTGTTCCTCATATATATTATTATTATTATATTATCATTATATCATTATTATTATTATTATTATTATTATTATTATTATTATTATTATTATTATTATTATTATTATTATTATTATTATTATTATTATTATTATTATTATATTATTATTATTATTATTATTATTATATTATTATTACAATGTATTACTGGTGTGTCAAGAACAGGATTATTATTATTATTATTATTATTATTTTTATTATTATTATTATTATTATTATTATTATTATTATTATTATTATTATTATTATTATTATTATTATTATTATTATTATTATTATTATTATTTTTATTATTATTATTATTATTATTATTATTATTATTATTATTATTATTATTATCAATTATTATTATTACAATGTATTATTGGTGTCAAGAACAGGAATCTTATATTTAGTATTCATACACCTTAGATTTTGAAGCGAATGTGATATAAAATTTTGAGAATGTTCGTCATACGCCGAATGCGGAAATCTGAGTTACCATTGCAATCATTTTTTTTCTGAACCTTTCCCCTTTCTACAAAGATCACTTTCTATTTTCCATGCTTGTTTGAACTCCTACATGACACAATAATAATCCACCTCTTCCTGCTGCCACACAGGATTTATGCCTGTGCGTGCAACCAAAAATTGGAATTTAATAGGAAGGAGAAAATGATGGAGAGGAATACAAATATTTTAATAAAAAATAAATTTGAATGAAAATTTTAACAATACATATATAACAATATGGGAAAAACTGTAGATATATGTTGTGGTTGCTATTATTATTATTATTATTATTATTATTATTATTATTATTATTATTATTATTATTATTATTATTATTATTATTATTATTATTATTATTATTATTATTATTTATTATTTTTTTATTTTTATTTTTTTTATTATTATTATTATTATTATTATTATTATTATTATTTTTATTATTATTATTATTATTATTATTATTATTATTATTATTATTATTATTATTATTATTATATTATGATTATTATTATTATTATTATTATTAAACCAGTTTATCATGTCTAAACTCATCACTAATTTATTTATTATCTATTATTATTATATTATTATTATTATTTATTATGATTATTATTATTATTATTATTATTATTATATTATTATATTATTATATATTATTCTAATTATTATTATTATTATTATTATTATTATTATTATTATTATTATTATTATTATTATTATTATTATTATTATTATTATTATTATTATTATTATTATTATTATTTATTATTATTATTATATTATTATTATTATTATATTATTATTATTATTATTATATTATTATTATTATTATTATTATTATTATTATTACTCTTAGTAGCAATATTATAATTGTTAGAAAAATATTAGTATCGTTAATTCATTATTATATTATTCTTAAAATTACAATAATATTATTATTATTAATATTTT
>JABUQX010022201.1:32500-35000 GCA_015478945.1 Trachelipus rathkii
GGCGGACTAAATTTTTTTTGAAAAAATTGTGCGCTTTTTGCGTTTAGCGGACTAAAGTTTTTCCATCTTTTCGCTTTTGACGTTTGCGCTTTAAAGTTTAAAATTTGCGCGCCCCACCTCTGGATATTATACTATATATATTATATATATATATATATATATATATAAGTTTATATATATATATATATATATATATATATATATAATAATTATATATATATATATATATATATATATATATATATATATTATGTCTCTTCTAGAGATTAAAGGGCACAGGTCATCCAAATTCACGAGAATTAGGAAAAATCTAAACTAAGGTTAAGTTAAAGACCGACAGGCTCTGATACCTGGTTTAGAAAGTATACACGTCATAGAATGTAGAATGAAAATAGAGAAAAATGGAAATTATTCCAGACTTTATAAGTAGACTAGAGGTACGATTGAGCATTGCAATTAAGTCTGAGGTCATGGAGTTAGATAAAGAAATGACGAGACTGTGTAGAAAGACGGACCTCACAATTCCTCATCAAAGGAGTAGTTATGTTACTGCTTAGGTCAGAAGAGTAATGTCCGTTGTAACAGAGAGAGAACCCAAAGAGAGAGTGTGGCAACAATTCGCTGGAGACAGAAAGAGATTAGAGAGAGTCTGAGGGGTAAGAGTGATGATAAATCGAGATGTCCTAGACTTCGCCTTTTCAAACAGTTTCAATACATCCATCCCAGATTTTTTAGACATATTGCATAATCCCTATACCCCTATACCCCTATACCCCTATACCCTTATACCCCTATACCGAGTGAGCAGCTGGGGTGGTATGAAGAACTTCTGAATGCGCTTTAGAAAACTCAACCTTATTGAAGCTTGCTTAGTAAGAGAAATAATGAATGTATAATTCCAAGAATTGTCACAAAAAAAAGGAAGCACCAAAGAATATTAAGGGTAAAGGAAGGTTTGAGTTGTTTGGTTCTAAGTTGTTATAGTTGTGTGGTAGATTATGTTGTGTGGTAGAAAGATGAAGACTCTGAGTTTCTGAGAAACTGAAATCGACCATTTTTCCTTTGACCCAATTAGAAATTTGAGGAAGTTCTGAAGTTGGTTGATCCAAACCACCCTCCTAGCATGTAATATTTGCAACTGACTGGGACGTCTTTCAAAATGAAAGTTGTGAAGAATGACGGCAACGATATAAAGGAAAATTATGGAAAGAGTTAATGAAAAGTATAAAAAAAATGTTTTAATGATTAGACAGAACTCAGAGGAACAAAACTAATTATCTATTTAAAGGATGAACGGTAGTAATAGTACACAAGAGCTGAGAAGAACGACCTGAAAGGAAATTTTAGAAAAGGGGACGGAGAGATGGATTTATAAGGAAAGATAGGAGTTTTAAAATCAAAACTTTGTGGCAGACCCTATTAAAAGCTTATGAAATGTCCAATGTCGCATTAAAAACATTTACGGTAGTGCTGAAGACCAGAGGACCAGAGAACCAGAGGACCAGAGGACCAGAGGACCAGAGGACCAGAGGACCAGAGGACCAGAGGACCAGAGGACCAGAGGACCAGAGAACCAGAGGACAGAGGACTAGAGGACCAGACGACCAGAGGATCAGACGACCAGAATACCAGAAGAGCAGAGGACCAGAGGACCAGAGGACCAGAGGACCAGAGAACCAGAGGACCAGAGGACCAGAGGACCAGAGGACCAGACGACCAGAGGACCAGACGACCAGATGATCAGAGGATCAGAGACCAGAGACCAGAGACCAGAGACCAGAGACCAGAGACCAGAGACCAGAGACCAGAGACCAGAGACCAGAGACCAGAGACCAGAGACCAGAGACCAGAAGCAACGAATTCATAGGAACAGATAAAGAGGAACAGAGGACAGAGGAGCAGGAACCAGAATGAACGATGAATGAGACCAGAGGACAGAGGACCAGAGGACCAGAGACAGGAGGCAGAGACCAGGACCAAGGACCAGAGGAAGAAGGACAGAGGATCAGGACAGAGGACAGAGAACAGAGGACCAGAGACCAGAGGATCCAGAGGACCAGAGGACCAGAGGACCAGAGGACCTGAGGATCAGACGACTAGAATACCAGAGGACCAGAGGACCAGAGGACCAGAGAACCAGAGAACCAGAGAACCAGAGAACCAGAGGACCAGAGGAACCAGAGAATCAAAGGACGAGGACCAGAGGACCAGAGGAACAGAGGAACCAGACGACCAGACGACAGATTACAGACGACAGAATACCAAAAGGGCAGGGGACAGAAGACAAAGACAGGGACAGAGAACCATTATGAATCAGAGAACAGAGGACGAAGGACAGAGGACAGAGGAACAGAGGACCAGAATACCAGAGGAACAGAGGAACAGAGGAACAGAGGAACAGAGGAACAGAAGAACAGAGGAACAGAGGAACAGAGGAACAGAGGAACCGAGGGAAAGAAGGTCAGAGGGACAGAAGGACAGAGAAACAGAGGAACAGAGG
>JABUQX010022201.1:45000-50000 GCA_015478945.1 Trachelipus rathkii
AGTAATTTTAGACGCCAGCTAAAAACTGGAAAGCCTCGTGAGTCAGACGCGTTTATTAAAATATTCTTGATGGGGAGTCTCCTTTTGCAGAGATCGTTGCAAATATGAAAAGGAGGGAGAATCGGTGGAGAATTCATCGTCGACGAAATCTCCTCCTCACAAAAATAGTCGAAATTCAATTCCAAAGTATCCAAAGATTCTCCGATTCCGAAAATCCGGTGAAGATTAAAATATTTGACGTTAAACCGGTCTAGAAAGACCGTTACTTTTTTAAGGCTCGGGAAGACCCTAAGAAAACCGTACAAGTCCTCGCAAAAATAGATCCTCAATTCTTTTAATTCTTCGCACAATTGTACGTCGTCGTAATTTTTCAAACCGTCTAATGTCAGATCTAAAATAGAATTTGAATCGCACCGGATTTCTAAACATCTGAGGTTCGGAAAAGCCTTTAAAAAATTCATATCTAGTTCTTTATGTAATAGAAATACGTTCCGAATGTTCCCTCTCCTATCGTCGTCGTCAGGAATTATTTTCAACTTACGCACGTTCGTAAACTGAAAAGGATCATTCACCTTTTGATTAGTCCTGAAAATACCATTAAAATCGCAGAAATTCGTTATTTTTAGTTCGACGAAACCGTCTTTTTCTTCGGCCTTATTTTCCAGGATTTTGCGAAATTTTTTGATGTCCCAGGAGTTTAGTATTTCTCTTCCGAAGCGGCTATGATAATAAAAGCAGCGACAACCGTAATCGCAATAGTAATTAAACATGTCGCTCATGACTGTAGTCAATACCGCGCGAATCCCGAGACATAAGTGACACAATGGCATTTCGATTTCGCTCCGTTTGACTCCGTATGTGAGAAGCTCGTCGATTTTTTTGTCCAATATCGAACAATCATTCTTCAGAAATTTGAAGCGTTTTTTAGTTTTGGGTCCTTCTGTAAACTTCCATTCGAGGAATCTTTCGCCCTCGATATCAATCGCCACGATAAGGCTCAAAAAATTCTTGTCCACGCATTTTCCGCATGTCTCATACATTTTAACGGGATGTTTTGGAAACGAAGTTTGCTCGGGGAATAATTCCCTCTGTACCGAATAATCTATAATCAATTCTAAATTCTCGGCATTTGTTTTTGAAATTAAGGATAATACCCTATCGATATCGATGATGGTCGATCGATTTCTCCAGTACATTTTTATCGATTTTACGTTTGTCGGAAGCGGGAGGTCCAGATATTGACCGATTTGATCGTTGTCTAAAGTAATTTTGCTTAAGAATTCTTCTTCATCTTCCTGAAAAGGTCCATCGGCGACCGTCAAGGGAGGTATGGTCGACAACGAGAATGTGTCGGTGGTTAAATCATCTCCCTGTTTGAAAATTTTGTTCATTTTATAGGTATAAATATATCGAAAGCTCCTCTTCCGCTTTAAATGACACACACACACACGCGCACACACAGTCGTCAGTTGAAGCGGTCTTGTTGAAATTTTAGCTACAGTTAATTTAAAAAAATTGTTTTACTCTCTTTTTATACCTTCGACTCTTTTTTTGGATCCGTCTTGAAATGAAGATGTCAGCAGAAATTTAAAAAAATAATAATAATAAAATATTTACGCGTAAGCAATTTATTATCTATATATCTATCTATACTATTTTTTTTAATTAATTTTTTTTTATTATTATTTTTAATATCGTTCTCCTGCGAGTTTAATTTTTACAAAATAATAATAATGACGATTACGTTTCGTGACGTTTCATCGGGTCCCGAGGAAGAGCTCTTGCTTAGATATTTTGGTTTCCAAATACGTTCAAACGTAATATGACTTAGGAATTTTTAATATATTGTCATTTCAACGGACTAGCTTGAACATTTGGTCTTAACCTCAATGTCTAAGTTCCCAATTCCCTGAAATTTTTTAAAAAAGTCTCGATGTTTTGGAAAATATTTTTGAAAAAAATTATGCGAGCGGGAACTTAGACATCGAGGTTACGACCAAATGTTTAAGCTAGTTCGCTGAAATGATACTATAGTAAAGGATGCTGAGTTATAATACGTTTGAACGTATTTTAAAACCGATTTATCTTATTGTAAACTCTTCTTCGGGACCCGATGAAACGGCACGAAATAAAACCTGAAATTTAGGAAAGATTATCTTAGTTTTTTCTAAAGGAATAAATATATGTATATAATATATGATCAATTTTTGCTTTGTCGAGATACATTTCTTTTTCGAACAATTTATTTATAATTTTATTTTATTTTAATTTAGTTACCCCTAAAAAATATTTTATTAAAGAAAACGGGATTTAGGGGATACTAATTTAAAAAAAATAATTCCTTTTAAATTACTAAATAATTCTGTAACTTTAAACATTTTCCGAAATAGTTTTTCGTTATTTAGATAAAACATTCGGAGACACAATTAAATGAGAATATGAAACAACATTCGACTTCTAGGCCTCGGTTAAAAGTCTTGCAAAGCACTCCTTTTTGTGACCAAATGACAATTGGAAGCACTTTTCTGTGACCTGATGAATTATATACTGATTGCATATTATTGCTTTGCCTTAGATTGATTTATTTATCGACATATTTTATTGTTATTTCAATCCATATTATATACCTTTAAACTCTTATATAAACGCTTAACCGTATATAATATGGATAAAAGTAACATTAAATTATTTCTGTAAATAAACAAAAAATTATTTCCAAAAAAATGTTTAAAGTTATTTAAATTGTTAGTATTTTAAAAGGAATTATTTTTTTTAAATTAGCCTCCCCTTAAATTTTTTTTTGTTTAACAAAATATTTTCTTTAGCATGGTGTTATCTATAAAAAAAGAGTAAAAATTAAAAAAATAAATAATAATGCCTTATAAAAAGATTGCTTAAGGATTACAGTAAACATAAAAAGCTCAGTAGTTAGTAGTTTTTATACATATACTATAAAGAGTTTAATTCGGTTTCATATATTGGCTGGAACGCAAAAGGATCAGGTACGCGATTTGATAAATAGGTCTTTTTCATTTCATATAATACAATTCTTAAATAGATAGATATATAGATAGTTTAGTTTGGTATCTTTAGGTAAACAAAACGATAAAGATATTAATGCACTTACTTAGTCTAATATAACTAGTATTCGAAAAATTCGAATTTATTACTCTGAGGCCTAGGGTTAATATGAAAATACGTTACACACCCACAACATGGATTCTCATCTTATAGAAACTAATTCCAAATGATTCTAATATATTATGAGTAATAGTTGATTATATCCTAAAAATGGCGTTCAACTCCGTCGATGAAGCAGATACTGTGGAGCCTATTTTGGTTTGCTGTACATATATCGTTTACTCAATCTTTATCAGTAAGAATAACATATAGTATCATTTCAATGGGCTCGATCTTCATATGACGTAACCTCGATGTCTAACTTCTAAAAAATTATTAGCTTTATTAACAGATTCAGATTTCTAGTTTGGTTATTTTAGTTAATATAAACCTAAATTAATTTTCATATAAGATAACTTACTTATCGAAAGAATAATTTATTACTCGAGCCAGCTATAATGAAATACGTTTACAACAACAATTGATTGTACGAACATCACAATCAATTAGTCCTAATTATTTTATGAGAGAATCGAAATATATACACCATAAGCGTTTCATCGGATCTAGACGAGACTACTTAGTACGGCAAGTTTCGGTGCGAAATCACGCTGAAGACCTCGAGCGGATTAAGAACTTAGCATTCTTCATATACTACGTAATCAATTTCAACAGGGACTCCGATACTTACCTATATATGACAGAATAACCTCGATGTACGTAAGTTCCCCAATAACCTAAAAAAATTTTTGGAACAAAATTTTTTTTCATCGAGACTTTCACAAAAAAATTTCGGTTTCGGAACTTAGACATAGAGGTTACTACAGTACATGCAGATATAATGTGTAGAAACGTACCGTTTCCAAGGCCACTGGGCTATACTACGTTGAACGTATTCGGAAAACTCAAAATATCTGATATATCAAGCTCTTCTCGAAATACCCGATGAAACGAACACTAAAAAGAATCCACTCTCCTATATGATATATATAGATGATGAAAGATAGATGATAAATACCCATATAACGTTATAATAGTTATATTTATTAATATTTGTGTTAAGAAGTAACATTAGAATATTTGATAAATAAGTGTTTAAACTTCCTAAAATTAATTAAGTTTTTGTTAAAGATATGAGTTAATTTGGTATCTAAGGTTATATATATATATTTCCAATTTACCTTTTAACGCATTTCCTTTAAAGCACTTAACTTATAAAGAAATAATTTATTACCGCGCCAGGTGTGGGGGAAACTTTAATAACTGCTCATTAAATTATTATCGGTAATTATGTCCTATTAATTATGACGAGAAGTTCGATCCCCTAAAATGGCGTTCATCGGATCTCGGGAAGAGATACTAGTATGATATTTCGGTTGCGAAATACGTTCATAACTATTTAAGAACTTAGCATTCCTTTTATAGTATATCATTTCAACGGGCACTCGATCTTCCTATATGCACGTTAACCTCGATGTTCTAAGTCCCAGAAACCTAAAAAAATTTTGGGAAAAGATTTTTTCTTTCATGCGAGCCGGACAAAATATTTATACTTTCGGGCAACTTAGACATGAGATAAAATCACACAAGCCAAGGTCAAATGTCGTTGAGAACGTACCGTTTCAAGGGCCTACTGGGCTATACTACGTTGAACGTATTCGGAAACCAAAAAATCTAAATTTCAGCTCTTCGTCGATACCCGATGAAACGTCCCTAATGGAATCGCCTTCTCCTATAATATAGATAGAAAAAGGAATAAATAATTTTAACATATAATCGTTTAAACGTATATAATAATATGGATTGAAGTAACATTAAAATATTTTGATATATAAGTGTTTAAACTTTTATATAATTAGTTAGTTTTGTTAAAGGGAATT
>JABUQX010022201.1:60000-62625 GCA_015478945.1 Trachelipus rathkii
GAGGATTGGTACGTCCAAGCAAACGTCAAACACTTTTGTTTGTCTAGCATGTAGCTACATAGAAACCTTGGATGATGGTAACCAATATGGGATTGTCTGGGTTCGTGTCTGATTTTGCAGTGCAGAAGAGCATCTGCGAGTTCAGGAAAAATGGCGCAGTTTGACGTTGTCAAGCAGATCTAGTGTTGCAGAATCCTATTTGAATTAGCTAAAAGTTATTGCAACTAACTCGGCCGTAAAGACGGACGCGTCAGAAGGGAGAGTGTGGGACACAGTAAGGTCTGGAAAGACCGCTGATGCACCCACCCCACCCTCTCGCCTTGATCCGTCGGTGTAGATGCTCACAGAGCTCCCATGGAGAGCCAGGTGAGACAGAAAGGAAGCCTTCAGGAGAGACGGGTGGTCCCCGGATTTTGATAAGGCGGACAACCTCATGCACACCACAGGGGGCGGATACAAACAATAAGGGCAGACATTATCGTAGTCAAATTGTAAAACAGCCCGCACAGGGAGGCGGAGAAAACGGAAGACAGACGCCACAACCTCAGCAAACGGCCAATAGGCAGGGCTACGAGGAACCTCAGCGATGAGAGGAGTCAAAGCCGATGGCTTGGGGATTTGTAGACGGAGAAACAAGGAGCACATGAGATATATTCTCTCCGTAAAGACAAGGGCATCACCCCAGCCTCCACCTCCAAACTCTCCTTTGGCGAAGAACGAAACGCCCCAAGTGATATCCGCAGACCCTCATTCTGTATCGGGTCGAGAAGGCGTAAGTACGCCGGAGACGTCTGGCCATATATCGCACACGCATAATCCAACTTTGACCTGACCAACATGATCAGCAGATGAAGCATGACCTTACGATCAGCACCCCAAGATGTAGACGTAAGGTGGCGTAAAAGGTCCAATGAGCGGCGGCAGTTAAGTTTCAAATTGAGGATATGAGGGAGATAAGTCAGGCGAGCATCCAATAACAGACCCAAAAAACCTCACCTCCTACACATGGCGGATGGGGGAGCCATACAAGGTCAGCAAAGGAGACAAATCACCCCTACGATCCCGCTTACCACCCCTACGGAAAAGCACGGTCTCGTCTTAGTGACGGAAAAGTAAAACCCCGTGAATCACTCCACGAAGTCACCCCATTGACGGCCAGCTGCAGCTGACGTTCCATGCATTTAAGTTTCACTCCAGAAACGTGACAAACGCCAGGTCCGTCCCACAAATAGAGAGCACCCTAACGAAGATTGGATGCTAAGCAATGACACGCATTGAAACGCAACAGCGAAAAGCAGAAACCGCTGAGCAACACTTCCCTGCGCAACCCCTCGACATGTCAAAAATGACGAACAGGAGTGGTACCACAAGCGAACCTGGAAATGATCGACCCCGACATAGAGAGACTGAAGGAAAGGGGAAGGCTGTCCCCTAAGGCAGCGTTTTCTCAACCTTTTAAGTCTCACGACCCCCGAAAGGCCAAAACGCATAAAGTTAGTAACCTCGCGACCCAATAATTACCCCATATTATATATATATATATATATATATATATATTATATATATATATATATATAATATATATATATATATATATATATATATAATATATATATTTATATATATTATATATAATATATAATTCCTTAATAAAAGATGCTTTTCGATGCATTAAGTATATATTTTTTAATTTTATAAGTATTAACTTTTTATAAATAACAACTTTGTATAACATTTGATTATAAATATTTTATTTTTTGTGACCCACCGCGACCCACCGTATATCCGCTCGCGGCCCCCTTTTGGGTCGCGACCCCCCGGTTGAGAAACGCTGCCCTAAGGTATGGAGAACTCCCATTCTCCATGTGGAATCATAAGCCTTCTCGAGATCGAAGAAAACAGCTAGGACCATTTTATTAGAGGAGAAAGCCTCACGGATATCGTGGTCCAACCGGAGAAAAGGTTCCTGTGTGGATCGATGATTCCTAAACCCAAACTGATGGGCGGAAAAAGCACGCAGACACTCAACGTCGGGAGAAGACGAATAGCCACCATCTTCTCCATCAACTTACAGGTGTGACAGGTTAGAGAAATGGGACGTTGGTTGTCTGCGATTGTAGGGTCCTTTCCTGGTTTGGAAATGGGAATGGTATAAGCCGTTAGCCAAACTGGGGGGAAGACCCCCTCCACCCAGACTCGATTATATAAAGAGAGGAGAAACGCCGAAGCAGTGGCATGGAGATGACGTAACATTTGGTACGAGATACCCTCAGGGCCAGGCGCTCCATCCTTACAAAGGCGGAGAGCCTCCTGAAATTCCGCCCTCGTGAACAATCGATTATAAGAAGGATCCTCACCAGGAGGAACAGAAAAGTCCGGGAAATGAGTGCGGGCGCGGATCGATCGGAAAGGCTCACGATACCGAGAATCGCTGCAGCAAGCAGCAAAATGGTATCCCAGCTCATCGGCAACCATGCCCGGAGCGGAAATGATGTCACACGGGTGCGGGCCACAGCTGATGACCGTTGGTGGCTCCCTGTAGTGCTTGCAAGAAATTTTGCGCACAACACCATACACCGAAGACAATGGCGTAGATGATTTGACCGTGGAAACGTAAGTTCGAAA
>JABUQX010022202.1:10000-20000 GCA_015478945.1 Trachelipus rathkii
TTTTTAACGTAAAAATTCTTTTCATGATACGATAAAAGTTTATATAGATATAATAGTAACGACCAAAGCTCCTATTATCATTCCTTCGGGCCACAATTATACTGCAGCATTTTTGTTTCACAAATATATTTAAAAAAGAATAGAAAAAAGCTTTTATCCCAATTCATAGAATCTCTCCCAAATTCCTCTAACTGTTTTTAGATATAAGGGAAATCTTTTATTATCATCGCTTCGTATTTTTAACTGTTTATTTTAATATATTCAATATATATTCTTTTTACATTTATTGGCCTCTATTTTTATTTTTTCATTGTTGCATTTTAATGTTTACATTTAGGCTTATACATTTAAGCTATCTATCGACTTATGTTTATTCAAATAAATATATATATATATATATATATATATATATATATATATATATATATATATATATATATATATATATATATATATATATATATATATATATATATATATATATATAACATATATACAATAACAATATGGATTTAATTGCACCAGCAATATATATATATTTATATATATATATATATATATATATATATATATATATATATATATATAACACCAAAATATATATATATATATATATATATATATATATATATATATATATATCATGATAATCATCACCCACCTTCTCTCCCCAAGACTGGAGGTAAGGTGCGACACACGCCCTGGAAACAGAAAAGTAGTAGAAGAATATGACACAAGTCGAAAAGAAAGCCCAGCCTCCTCGCCCCCTTTATACCCTTTAGTAACAACTAGCCGCTGTCAAAATATTACACCCTAGAGCTTTACGGGACCACTACGGACTCACACAATGGCATCTCGTCATAGTAGGGTTCATCCCTTATCCCAGGTGGCCCACAACCGTACCCCTTCACGAATTCATCGCCATTCTCTAATATTATGCACCTTCTTCTCGCCTCTGCCAAACTCACATTCCTCCCCTCCAGTTATTCCTTTACCGACTAAATCCACTTTTTCTTCGGTCTCACAGCCGGTCAATTTCGAGCGCACTCACCACTATACATCCGCTTAACCAACCGACTATCATCCATCTTCTCCAAATGACCAAACCATCTCAATACATTTACTATCACACTACACAACTGAGTAATACTTTCACTTCTCATTTTACTAATTCTTCTCACACCTAACACGCCAATGAAATTGTCCATCTGAACACATTGTAGTTCAAATCTAAACCTCTAATTTCATACCATAGTGTCACTACTATACATTAACACAGGTAACAGCATACCCTCGTGTAAGACCCTAACAAACTCAAGACTTAGTCCCTTTTAATAAATCAAGTATTTAATTGCTCCAGCCACCTTCCTACCATTCACAACTTTCCTACTACACTCTACATCATCCAACATACATTCTAAATATTTAAATTCAGACACATGTTCCAGTTGCTCAGTCTCCAACATAACTTCACACCGAGGACTGTCTGTACTCATATTCATAACCTTGCTCAAATCTACTTTTACTTTTAAACCCCTTCCTTTTACACACCCTGCCAAATCCCTCAACCAATCCTCTCAAACTTTCTTCAGATTCGCCACACAAAACCAAATCATCCGCATATAATAGGTAGGGCACCCTAAACTCTCTTCCATTCTCTATCATTCTAACACTTTCCCCTGCCATCCCAATCTCTAATTCTTTCATAACCTCATTCATATATAAATTGAATAACAAAGGAGACATAACACATCCCTACCTCACTCCGCTATTAATATTAAATCATTACTTTCAACTCCATTTATTTTTACACACGCTTCACTATCGTTATATACACTTTTGATTCCATTTAGAAGCCTACCACCAGCACCATATATCACTAACACCTGCCATAGAGCTTCCCTATTAATCCTTTCTTGTGCCAGTTGCAAATCCCTAAAACCTAAATACAATTTGTTCTTTTTTGCTCTCATTTCTCAATCATTTGTTTCAATGTAAAGATTTGATTCACACATCCTCTACCACCTCTAAAAGCACCTTGCTCTTCACCAATCAGTCTACAGTCATTCGACGCACTTTTTAGACCAATATACCAGCATATATCTTCTCTAAAACATCAGTAACTTCATCTACACCTACAGATATACCATTCTTCAACTTTCTCACTCTACCCGTTACCTCCTCCTTACTAGTGACCTACATATATATATATATATATATATATATATATATATATATATATATATATATATATATATATATATATATATATATATATATATATATATATATATATATATATATATACCGATATATATATATATATATATAATATATAATAATAATATATATGTATAATAATATATATAATATATATAATAATAATAATAATAATAATAATAATAGGAATAATAATATCTTTCTCAATAAGTATATATATATTCTTTATATATCTTTTATATTTATATATGTAATAATAATAATAATAATAATAATAATATATATATATACCGTGTTTACATGTAATAATAATAATAATAATAATAACAATAATAATAATATAATATGTATATATATATATATAATAATATGTAATAATATGTATGTATGTATGTATTGATGTTTTACTACGCTTTTTCTCGGCGGGCGGGTAGTGGTACGTACAGCCTCTCTCACTCACACTTCCCCTCATCTCGCCCTCACCCCCCACCTCCTCCAACCCACTCTATCTCTCGCCAACACCCTACCCTCTTCCTCTTAATCCCTCCCTCCTCCAGCATCTCCTTTATTCCATCCATCCACTCTTCTTGGTCTCCCCCTTCCTCTCCTTCCTATCCTCTCCGCCTCCAAACTCTTCTAACCACTCTCTGTTCCTCCATTCTCACTAGATGCCCATTACCATCTTAACTTTCCCTTCTCCGCTCTTCCCACCAACCCATTCCTCCACTCACATCTCTCCCTCACCACCCTATTCCTAATCCTCTCCCTTCTGCTAACCCCATAAACCGCTCTCAACCCCTTCATCTCAAATGCTTCCAACTTCTTCCTGGACCTGGCATTTCAACCCCCACGTTTCACCATACAGCACGCTGGTACACAAATTTTTCAACATACTTATCTTAACTTTCTGTGATAATCCCCCTTTCCCATACTTCTCCAGACCCTCCAAGGCTCTCTGTTCCCATTACTCCTACTCTATGTTCACCATGTCACTCCTTCATCCTCACACCCTTACAGTCATCCCCTAAATATCTAAAAATCTTTTCTCTTCCAATACTACACCCCCTATTCTAACCTCTTAACCCCTCCCCCTCCTCTCTCCCCTCCTCCGCTTCCCCCCTGTTCACCTGGATTTATTTTAAGCCCCTTTTGTCCCCACATTCTCTCAAACTCCCTCACCAAATACCTCAACCCCTTCCACGTTCTTCGCCACTAGGGCAGTATCGTCTGCAAACAGTATCATGTTCACTTCCCTTCTATCATTCCCATTCATCAATTCCACCCCCTCCCCTCCCTCACCATTCCTCTGCAAACACTGCTCCATAAACAAATTGGTGCTTGGCAACACACCCCTGCCTCAATCCTCTCGCCACCCCAAACATCTCACTCTCCCCTCTAACACCCTCACACACATTCTATATTTCCTGTAAAGCCCTAATACCTTTCAATTTACCCCACTCCCATTTTCCTCCAACCCACCCTCCACATTTCACCCCTCTTTGCTTTATCATATGCTTTCTAAATCAAAAACACCCTTACACTTTCCCTTTCCTCTCTATATTTTTCTCCACAAGCATCTTTAGTGTAAACACTTGGTCCACACACCCTCTTCCCTCCCTAATCCTCCTTGTTCTTCCCCATTCTCCCCTCCGTTAAACCTCTCACTCTCTCAATCAGTATTCTCCCATACACTTTCCCTACCACACTTAAAAGACATATACCTCTATAATTCCCACATTCCATCCTATCCCCTTTCCCCTTATACAGGGGGACCAAACAACCATCCTCCCAATCCTGTGGTACCTCCCCATTCCTCCAACATATATTATACAACCTATACAGCCATTCCTCCACCCCTATACCTCCCTTCTGCAACATTTCCATTCTCACACCATCCAGACCTGCGGACTTCCCTTTTTTCCTTTATTCAAGGCCCTAATAATTTCCTCCATTTGTATTTCATCCTCCCCCTCCCTCCCCAATTCACTCCCCAACCTCACCTCTTGCACCTCTTCTTCCCTCCCCAACCCACTTCATTCAATAATCCACTAAAGTACTCCCCCCCTCTTCCTCTCCCTATCCTCTCCTCCTATCCACTCCCCCATCTCCTCCCACAATCCTCTCCCCCACCCCCTCCTTCTTCTTCCTTTTTTGTTACTTCTTTCCAGAACATTTTGCTCCCTGATTCAAAATTTTTCACCTTTCTACACCATTCATCTTTTGCTCTTCTCTTCCGTCCTCTCCACCGCCCTCTTTGCTTCCCCTCTAACCCTTCCATATTCCTCCCAGCTTTCCTCTCTCACACTTCCCAACCATTTCACATAAGCCTCTTTTTTCCTTTTCACCACCTCCTTCACCTCCTCATTCCACCATTCACTCCCTTTCCTTCTGCTTGCACCCACCCTTTTACTCCACATACCCTTCTGGCCTCTTCACATACCGCCTCTTTAAATCTCATCCACTCCCCCTCCATCCCCAATTCCCGTCCCTCTCACATCTCTCCACCTATCCTCCATACCTCCCCTAACACCCTCTTACACACTGTCTCCTCCAATTTTTCTACACCTTTATCACTTCTACTCTCCTCTTTTCTCCCCTTTCCCTAACCGTCACCTCTCCTCCCACCCTTATCTAGCAACCACCAAATAGTGATCCGATATCCCCCTCCCCGCCCCTCTAAATACATTTACATCTAGTAATCTGCCTCTATCCTTCCCATTTACACACACATAATCCAGTACCGCCCTCCCCCCCGTTATCTCACTCTTCCATGTATACTTATGATTTTCACTTTTTTGAACCAAGTATTCCCCACTATCATTCTTCTTTCGACACACAACTCTAACAGACTTTCTCCATTAACATTCCTCTCCCCTACCCCAAATGGTCCTATTATTCTTCCCACCTCCTCCCTTCCCACTCCTGCATTCAAATCTCCCAATAGACAAATTTTGTCATTTACCCCGAAACTTTCCCAACACTCATTCAACTCACTCCAAAATCTTTCTCTCTCCTCCTCCCTCGCTCCATTCACTGGTGCATATGCGCATATAAAACCCACATTTCCCCCCCGAATTTCACTTTTACCCACATTATCCTCGAACTCACCTGGCTGCACAACCTTACCTTATCCCACACCTCTTTCCTCATAACTATTCCCACCCCTTCCCTCGCCCTCACTCTCTCATTCACCCCTGATATCATACCCTTGTATTTTCCGAAGTCCATCTCCCTCTTTCCCTTCAGCTTAGTTTCAGTTATCCCTAACACATCCAACCTTTTTTCTTCAAACATTAACCCCACTTCCTCCCTCTTCAAATCCTCGTTTACCCCTCTCACATTCATACATCCCACTCTAATTACCTCTCTCCTCCCCATCTTTCCCTTCTTCTATATATACAGGCTGCACGCTTTGTGGGACCCCCCCCCTATAGCCACCACCCCGCTCACCAAATACACCCCCAATAATATAACAATAACAAAAAAAAAATTAAAATGATAATGTAAAATATAAAAGGTTAAAACACTCTATTTATTTATCTATTAAAATCCCTATCCTATTATTTAAAATTCTTTAAAATCCCATCAATAAAATTACCCACAATACCAATAACAATAAGAAAAGGTTAAAAAAATAATATAAAATATAAAAATATAAAAATATAAAAGGTTAAAACCTATACTCTATCAATTTTTAAAATTTACACCCGTTAAAAACTTTACTTTCTATTAAAATCTTTATTTACTTATTTAAAATTCTTTAAAATGATAAATACAAATTTCATTAATATTACAACCTAAAAATACATCTTACGACAGAAATCGCTATCGTATCTGTTAGCTCACACAATTTAGTAATTGTTATAATTTGTTTCGCTTCTTACGAAATCAACTCCAGTCACTAACGGACTGCAAAGCACACCCAAATTTTTAACAAATCAGGCAAAATCACATTTAAATTGTTAATATTGTCACAACTCAAATTTAAGCTTCCAACCGGATTCCAAAATAGTATTTTTAGTAATTCCAAGGCAATGCTCACCAACCCGACAGTGATTAACTATTCTTACAACAATCACTAGGATCCAGTGTGCCCAAAGGACTTATATAATATCACTTGACTTACAGTTTGATATCCAAAAATTGTTTATGTCATCACCGGATTCCAAAATAGTATTTTTAGTAATTCCAACCTTTAATCGGAGCTTATTCGCACTTCATTGAAAGGGAACAACTATCCATCCAATTTGTTATTTACACATTCCCGAGACGCTGCTAAAATTCATGAAGACGATAGCTCATATGTCACTCCAATTCAACCCCCACTTTAGTATGGGTTTTTCTTAATACTTTTCTTTTCTTAAATCCTTTAGTTTTCACTGTTAAACGACCATATCTTATTCTTCGAGCTTTCAAACTTTTAGGTTGAAAATCTTGGAAGTTTCAACTAACTTCAATCTTATCATCATCGTCGCTACATTCACTAAAATTTTTATTCAGTTGAATTTTCATCGGATTTTTAATTAAGCCATTTCAGTGCAATATATAATTATTCACAATATAGTAGAAAAAATCTATTAAGAGAGGAAAGTTCACCGACTCAAAGTAACAAGGTCAAGAACTAAGCAGAGCGGATTAACACAACTTGCTCGTCTGGCTGCTAGACGGTAATATATCTATATATATATATATATATATATATATATA
Organism: Trachelipus rathkii; assembly: GCA_015478945.1. Classification (NCBI taxonomy): domain Eukaryota; kingdom Metazoa; phylum Arthropoda; class Malacostraca; order Isopoda; family Trachelipodidae; genus Trachelipus; species Trachelipus rathkii. The sequence goes on from JABUQX010022202.1 coordinate 16,928, forward strand.
TATATATATATATATATATATATATATATAATAAAAATAATAATAATAATAATAATAACAATAATATTATTGTAATAATATATATATATGTATATATATGTAATAATATGTAATAATAATAATAATAATAATAATAATAATATAGACAATAATAATAATGTATGTACTTAGAGTTATTAAATATGTGTATAATAATATAATATCTAATAATATGTATGTATGTATATGTAATATGTAATGTATGTGTGTAATGTCAACCAATAATATGTACTTGGGTGTGTATGTCAGCCAATATTGCCAACCAGCCAGTGGCTGCCTCTGTGTCTCTGCTGCTGCTGTCTCTATATATATATATATATCTCTCTACCTACTCTCTCTACTATATCTCTAAATGCTAATTATATATATCATGTATATATTGTATATATGTACTGTATTGTATATATATATATATATATGTGTACATATATGTGTAACAACCATTGTGTGTAACATATATGCATATATATATATATATGTATATATATGTATATATATATACATATAAATAATATATATATATATGCATATATGTATATATGCAACAACAACATGCTGTGTGTGTAATGTGTGTAGCTGTGTACTGTATGTAATGTGCACGCAACAGCAATGTATATGTGTAGTGCACACATGTATGTACTCTCTCTCTCTCTCTCTCTGCTATATATATATATATATATATATATATATATATATATATAATATATGACATATATATATATATATATATATATATATATATATATATATATATATATATATATATATATATATATATATATATAATATTATATAACAATATATAATATATATATATGAAATATAATAATCAATATATATATGATTTTTATATATATATAATATGTAATATGCTGCATATGATGTATTAATAATGTATAATATTGTAATATATGTATGTATGTATGTAATAACAATAATAATAATATTAATAATAATAATAATAATAATAATATGTAATAATATATGAATAATAATAATCAATATTAATAATAATACAATAATAATATATATATATAATATAAATGTAATAATAACCAATAATAATATAATAAAAACAACAATAAACGTATGAAAATAATACATATAATAATATGGCATAATAATAATAATAATAATAATAATATGTATATATAATAATAATAATAATAATATGGAAATATATGTATAATAATATATGTAATAATATGTAATAATAATAATATAATAATATATATGTATGTATGTATGTAATATAATAATAATGTCTTGTAATAATAATAATAATAATGTATAATTCGTAATCTTATGTATTAAAAAAAATAATAATGTTGAAATACTACTTATAATAATATGTAATAATAACAACAACAATAATATATATATATATTATATGTATTTATATATGTATGTAATATATGTAATAATATGGCATAATAATATAATAATAATAATATAATAATAATAATAATATATATATATAATAATAATAATATATAATAATAATAATAATATATATAATATAACAATAATATATGTATAATATATAATATAATAATAATAATATATGTAATTCCAGTTTTCATGAGGACTTTGAGATAACCATGACATGATCATTAAATTTAATTTCCTAATAAGACACACTTTTATCTCAACTTATTTTTTTATTAATATTATAAAAATGAAAGCCTGAGATTTTATTTTTCATTTTTAATGTGTTTTTGAATGAAATTTACTTAAAGTGTAATTTATTATCTCTTTCATGTGATAAAGAATATCATTTTATAGAAAACATGCTTTCAAGTTTCTCTTAATTTTCCATTTTTGCTTTTTATTATATTTAATTAAAATATATAATTAAAATTAAAGGATGTAGGTGTTTAATTTGAAAATAAACAAGTATTGTAAATGTATGTCGCATATTTATTTACATAAACCTATTACAAATCATAAATTAATTTAAAAGATATATTTCTCCTATCTTTTATATATTTTGGTGTATTATAATATATTAAATAAAATAAAGAAATAAGAAATAAAAATTAGGTGGTAAATCAAAATATACAAATAAATTAAATGTCTGTTATGTTATGTGTATGTTTACATAAATTTATTATAATACTTTAAAACTCTGAGATTATACTGAAGAATCTCAAATTTTCCTTAATTTAATTATCCCATTTTCTATTTCAAGCTTCTAAGGGGTATCTAATTTATTTCCTTACCGAGACAAAAATGTAATTAGAACCTTGGAATTTTCTCATTATTAAAATGATGATGCTTGGCTCTACGTTATTTAATTTTAAAATTAAACATTGTAAAGATTAATGACCTAAGGAAAAAAATCCTTTTTAATATATTTTAACTTTGGGAGAAAAAATTAATATTTATATTCTTTTCATTCTCTTTCTTTTTACTTTTTCTTTTTCATATTTTTTTTAAGAAATGATAAATTATCTTGTTTTTCATTTAGATGTATTAAAATGTATTACATTAATATGGTTGTTTCCTCGACGTTTTACGACGACAATAGGAAATAAATTTGCTGTTTTTGTTTACAAATATATTAGTTTCTATTACTTACTTGCAATTTTAATGAAAGATAGTTCCTCTATTTATAGAAGTGATATTTTATTATTTTTCACCAATCACAGGTCCGGTGTGCTAGAAACAGTGCTCAATAAATCTGTTCCTAAAATCAGCTCGATCGTCCGCTCAATATGAATTTTATAATCATAGGCAGAAGTTATTTATTATTTTAATTTCACTTCAATACTTCATCTTTTTTTCCTGCTTTATGAACAAGTTATAACTTCGATATATATATATATATATATATATATATATATAATAATAACATATAATAATAATATTTATATTCAATATCCATCTATATATCTATATATATATATATATATATATATATATTCTAACTATATATATATTATAAATAGAAATGTATAAAACACTGATGTATATATATATATATATATATATATATAATAATAATAATAATTTTTTAATATAAGAAAATATA
>JABUQX010022203.1:7500-24374 GCA_015478945.1 Trachelipus rathkii
CGGTGCCCTGTTTGTCGCTACGCCCGAGCGTGGACGGGTAGAGTGCGTCGTGGTTCCTGTTGTGTGAGTGATATATTCACCACAGGAACAATTCTCGCGCTTTACTTTTAGTCCATCGTGGGCGTGGTTCGTCAAACACTTTACGTGGACATCTACTACGGGCCCAGGTTCACTCATCCCAGCAGTGTGAAATTACTTAAGGGGTTATTTTTGAATACTTATCACACTGCGTTGAATTTGTAACAGTTGTTATAGTCACTGATACATTATATATATAAATATATATATATATATATGATATATATATATATATTATATTATTATATATATAATATATATTATATTATAATTATTATATATATATATATATATAATATATATATAGGTATATATATATATAATATATAACGCTTATAATCCGAACAAAAATGGTGGGAGTTTTATACAAAAAAGTAAGTTAATATACGGCGAATTTTTATCGATAAGTAACATTTCACAGAATTTCTCAATATCAATCGATCCCTAAACCTTCGCCACACGAATCAAGTTTCCATGCAATTACCCTACGCTAGGCCAAAATTTGCAGACTAGTGGTTGTATATATATATATATATATATATATATATATATATATATATTATATATTATATATATATATATTATATATAATTATATATATATATATTCGACTTAGGTGAAATAATGGTGCCATTCATGGGTTTCATACTTTTACCCAATATTTCGAAAATCACATAAATGAATAAAACATGTGGAAGTTTCACTTAAATGAGAAACATAAATGAATAAAACATGTGGAAGTTTCACTTAAATGAGACCATCAGATATCAGAAAAGTGACAGCATCGACAACAATTTGTGTAATAAATTAGAATAACCAACCAAACAAATGAAATCTTAAAATGCAAATAGAACGAAAAACCTTTTCTCACAAGCATGCAATCAATTTGATCTTGGCGCCTGTTTTCGCCAATGACGCTATTTATATGGCAAACCTTGGTTGCAATTTTCACTGCAATTTAATTTGTTCCCTAATTATGGTGTTTAGTCCCGAAGATTGTGCGTAAGCTGTAACTTTTGCCGAAATGGACGGAGTAGTTTACCATTGTGATAGGTTTACCATTGTCAATACTCTTCCGAATCAGCATTTGATCTCTTTGAAGACACCAACCCAGTTCCGTGAGGTAAGTCGAACACATTTGAGTGTTTGGATAATTAAGGAGGCTAGATTAAAATATTGCAGACCAGCATATGGAGCTAAACTGCTCATGCGTTGCCGAGTTACCAGATTACACTGGACACGTGAATACTTGAGTTGAAGGGGAGCACAATGGAATACTACACTCTTTACAGATGAATCCTGAATTTGCGCACAGTCACCAGATGGAGGAGACAGAGTATTGTAACGAAAGGGGGAAGATTTGCTGAGTGCGCATTTAACCCTTGGGTATGCCATGGAGGAGATTCATTGATGATGGTGTGGGCTGGAATTTCGATGGAGATCTGAACTAACCTGGTTGTTATTGATGGAGTGTCAATGAATGCACATAGGCATATTGAGGTTATGTACATATTTGATACATTTATTAGTGATGGCTTTATTTTGATACAAGATAACGCCGGACCATATACTGCGAGGTGCGTCACAGGATACCTGCGACAAGTTGGTATACAGAAACTAAACTGGCCAACAGTCATCCCGAATGGTTGTCAGGCCAACAACCATACCCATCACAAAATCCAGGCCATTCATTCCTATTATGCACCTTTCTTCTCGCATTTTCCAAACTCACATTAAGTTACTTCAGACATTTCTTTACTGACTCAATTCACTTTTTCTTCGGTCTCCCAGTCGGTCGATTACCAGCACACTCACGACTATACATCAGCTTAACCAACCGACTATCATCCATCCTTTCCAAATGATAAAACCATCTTAATACACTTTCGTTTATTCTCTCATTTACCCATTTCTTCACACTTCACAGCTTCCTAACATATTCATTCCTTATTTTATCAATTTATCTCATACCTAACACACTCCGAAAATTGCTCATCTGAACAGATTGCATCTTAGATCTATACCTCTTATTCCACAACATAGTTGACTACTAAACATTAACACCAGTAACAACGTACCATCATACAAAATCGTAGCACAAAGATTTAGTCTATTGGTGTCCATTAAGAATTTAATTACCCCAGCTACCTTCCTAACATTCACAACTTTAACACTACGCTTTGCTTCATCCGTTCCCTTTTTATTCAACAAATAACTTAAATATTTAAACTCAGACACTTGTTACAATGTTCATATCCAACATGATTTTACACCACGGATTCTTCACACTCACTACCATCCCCTTACTTTTATCTACATTTTACATTCAAACCACTTCTTTTACAAATCCTGCCAAATCACTCTACCAATCCTCTCAAACTTTCTTCAGATTCGCCATACAAAACCAAATCATCAGAGTACAATAAACAGGGCACTCTCCACTCTTTTTCCATTCTCCATCTGTCTAAAACCATCCCCCTACCACTCCTCCCTCTAATTTTTTTCCTCACCTCATCCATAAACAAATTAAATATCCAAGGAGGAATAACACATTCTACCTCACTCCACTATTAATGTTAAATTATTCACTTTCAACTCTATAATCTCTTACCCACTATTCACTAACCTCATAAATACTTTTGATTTCATTCAGAAGCTGACCACCAACACCATATCTCATTAAAACAGGCACACACACACATACACACATACACATACCATACACATACACATACACATACACCTACACATATTTTAAACAGACACATACGAGCAAGCACATACATAACTTCAGCTACAGCATACACACACACTCACATACACTTACACTTATTATATATACATACATGATATATATATATATATATATATACGTATATGATATATATATTATAGTAATAATATATTATAATATATAGTAATAGTATATATATATATATATATATAGTATTATATAGTAGGCTATATATATATAGTATATATATATATATATGATATAATATATATATGGTATATATAGTATTATATATATAAAAATATAGTTATTATATTATAAATATATATATATATATATATATATAGTATTGTCTATATAATAAATTATATATATATATAATATATACTATATATTATATATATATATATATATATATGATCATATTATATTATATATATATATGGTATATAATATATATATATATATTATAATAGAATAATATAGTATATATACGGTATATATAGATCTATATATATAATATATAGTTATTTATATATAGTATATATATATACATATATATTATATGATATTATATATAATATATATATATATATATATGTGTGTGTGTGTGTGTGAGAGAGAGAGAGAGAGAGAGAGAGAAGAGAGAGAGAGAGAGGAGAGAGAGAGAGAGAGAGAGAGAGAGAGAGATCTGCGTTCCCGCTAGTACGACCGAAGGTTCCTTTACTTCGCTCCTTTCCTGGAAGACAGAAGTGCAAAGGACTTCGAAACGGTCAGGCAAGTGCGTTGTGGTGGACCATCGAAAGAACACCCTTCTCTCCATGTCTTGCGGGAGGTGCAATCTTCGAGATTGACACCAGGAATTGTTTAAGCCCAGAGAAAAGTATTCTACTGTTCTTCACCTTTTTGACATGGGCTCGTAAATTCGGTGAACGCGTTCCAACTCCTTTTATTAGCCGGTGATATAGAATCAAATCCCGATCCCAGAACATATATCTGTCCCAAATGTAATAGACAATATGGTCGAGGACAAACCTTAATATTATGGAACTCTTGCAAACTCTGGTTTCATCTAAATTGCACCAACCTTTAAACCCCTGATACTTATTCTTAAACATGGTCCTGCCACATATTCGGAAATTTGTACACATAAACCCATATCCCCCACCCCATAATCCAATCAATATACTTCAATTATATATTAATGGTAAAAAAAAGATATAATGAATTTCATAACACTCTAATTCAATATAATATACACGTAGCACTTATACAGGAAACCAATCTCACACACAAAACACCTACCTATCTGAATTTCCAAAGGACACAATTCTAAGACTAGACATAAGCCCATCCAAGCATAACCTTATTACACTCATACACACAAATAGCTAATTCCAAAACACCACAAATCACAGACTTACACACAAATCACACACACATTACATACTACTCATGAACAACGATCAAATATCCTCTTACCAATCAAGAGAACTACAAGTCAATAAAATAAACACAACCTAATTAATTTTTATATTGCCCTATTAACATCTCTACATTGACCACAGGATTAGATCCCAGACCTATCCCCGATGACACATTATAATAGCCTGATTTTAGCAGGGACTTCAATGTACATCACCCCGCATACTTTAACACCCACACACACCCCACACCCATGCACAGACACCAAGAGGTGATACGCCTTAAACAATTTACATTCATTAAGTATCCACAACAGCAGAAACCAACTTGCTCAAAAAGTTTTACAATATATCTAGATATCCAAATCCTAGATATCCAGATCCCATGATTTCTCATTCTTTTTATTGTCATATACTAACAATATATTGAAAAAAAAAAATACGTAAAACACAAAATTAACGGATTCATATAACTCACAATATTATATTATATTAATAATATATATATATATATATTATTTATATATATATATATATATATATACTAATATATATATCATATATATATATAATATACATATATATATATATATAAGTACAATATATATAATACTATATATAATATATGTAATATAATTCTAATATATATATACTATATATATATATTTATATAATAGTATATATATATTATATATTATATATATTATATTATATATATTATATATATATTAATTACTAATAATTTAAAAATTAAATGATTATAAATTAAAAATTTTAACTATAATTTAGAAAACAGGTCCGAATCGCGATGTTGAATGTTAAGGGTCATGGGCAAAAGTGTTGCCAATAGAAAGAAAATGATCCCTATCGTTTCAGCTCGATCGGTGGTGGTTTAGCCGTCCTCATTATGGGAAGTTGGAAAATGGCATTTTTCTCTCCTCCATTATACTCTTCTAGCCAATTTCTGAGGGCTACCTTGGCTAGCAGGAAATAAGGGCTCATGTTTAATAAGATGGGTTATTAGCTTTTAACGGTACTTGTTTGTTACTCTAGGTATAAGAATTGAGAAGATTCCTTGAAATACCAGGTCTAGTCTTTTTATGGGGAAAATGGCCGTTTTTTGGAAAAAATTCACATTTTTAGCTTTTGCAGGAGAACCGTTAGGTAGATCGGAAAGAAAGTACTCATTTTTAAAGCTGCTACTATTGCTTTAAAATGGCACCTGTATTTTTCTTTTTGAATAGCATTTTAGTAGATATTACCTGAAATGTTAGATGGATTGCAGATCTGATTAGTCCAAATAGCTTCTGTCAAACAAACATAATATGGATTAGTCACAATATTGAGATGCCCATGAAACCTAAAGAATAGTACCAGGAAAGATAATTAAAGAGCTGACAGAAAGCCCAACACTTTACGACTCAAGTGAACTTCATCTACCATCTGCTGCAAAAAGATCTTTATCCAGAGAAATTCTCTCCACAAATCAAAAACCTAATATTTTTCTAGAAATCATCACATAAATCCTCTGAACCTAAGAATGAAAACAAAGTATCTATTTTATTTTCAGATATTTGTTAAATCTGGCAAGATATAAAGTATTATGTATTTATAGTTATACTTACAAAGGAACCTCTAGAAAGGAGGAAAATAGTAAAAAAAAATTTAAAGATTTAAAGAACATTACAAGCTTGTCGACAAAGTTGTCCTAGATGTGTCGGGATAAAGATTGCTACATTCCGATACCACTTAGAGGAGATATTGTCTTTGATCTTCGTCGTGTGTAAGGGTCTGGCTGTAATCTTGAATAAGTTTAACTCCCCTTTCTGCAGTGTCATTAACAACTTTTTAAATGTGCCACCAGGCCAAAGCATTTCAGATATTCTATATTATCATTTCAGACACTGGGATCCTCATGTAGAAAGTTTAATGATATGCCACATTTTTCAAAAAAAACTCAGGCTTTGTTCACTTATGAAATAGGACAGGTCTTCTCCTTGAAATATTATCTTCACCAATTTCATTTGTTTAGTTTTTACACCACATCCTCTGACAACTTTATCATTCTTTATAGATCAAAATCTTTCCGGCATTTCATCTTTTTAATAGCTTCCGAGACATTCTCATCAAATAAAGCAAAGCAAACGTGCTGAGATTTATAACGCCTACATTCAATGATTTTAAGAACATTATGTAAAACTTTCTCGAAACCTCTGTAATTTCCTCCGTATTCTAATGTATCTTGATAAATTAAAATCTGAGTTTTGGAGTGTAATAGCCATTGGAATAGCAGTAAACACTTTTAACATATAGTATATATATAAATAAATTGATGTCCTCGTACACGAGTTGTATTCTGCTTCTGTTAATGGAACTGCTCTCGAAACATAAATGCATAAATGGCTTTGTGCCATCCGATGGGCGTGGACTGAATGCTCCAGGATCCCTAAATTTTACATTCTCCGGAGAGGCTTTTCCCATGAAAATAAAACATAGGTTGAATAGTTCTAGATAATCATCTCTTGGGTGCTGTTCTTGTAGCTCACTTTGCAGAATCTCTCTACTTCGTCATTGAGTTTTTTTACAGGATATAGTTGAATTATCTGAAGTACGGAAATTCCCTACTTTGTACTGAGTCTGGTCTATATTAGACAAGAGACCTGGAATTCTAATATATTCTGGTTGAGGACAGTGGTTACCCATTTTGCAATGAAAAGTGCTTTTTAAGGATCCCTCCAAAATTGTGGCGACAGGCACATATACAGGTTTTTTTCCTAATGCTTTCTCCAGCAGAGTAAAGGCTCCCTTACCATGACCCATGTTTGACGGTATAATGTCGAAAAACATTGCTATTACATTTTCCGCTAGCCCCCAGTCTTTTAAATCTTCAGCTACAGCTTTTGACTGGGAATATCCTGTATATTCTCTAAAGCTGGTCCCTAAAAGCTGGCTCCTCTTCTCCATTGCTCACAAGAATAGCCAACCTCTCTACATTTCTCTTTCTTGAAGGTGTTTGGTAACGTCTTTTCATCCAGTGTACAACTGTTCCTCCAATTTCGTATTTTGATTTTTTTTTTTTTATTGCTCTTGTTGCCAGAATGATTTCTAGTTCTAATAGTGCTTTGACACAAAAATATTTATTCAGTGTTAACATCTCACGCCTCAGCTTAGTTGCAAATGATATTCGCATGGCGTCCTGTCCGAATGTTCATCTGTCAGTAACATGATAGTTTTTTCAGTGACAACTTGAGTTCCACTGCGTTGTCTTTTTCTTTTGGCGACAGAAGCACATGCCTCAACATCAGCCTGGTTTGGATAGGTGAATAAGTAAAACAGAGAAGGTAATTAATGGGTCCATCGGTTTTCTTCTGATAGTTCTGATCAGAGCTCGAAATAAAGCTCTATTCCGTTCTTCATCTGTGAAGAGAAGGAGTAAAAAAAACATTAGTAATCATGAAATAACCTTTTTTGTTCGTTCATTCTTTGAAAAGAGAGTTGAACTGTATCGTCAAGACAAAGATAAGATATTTGAGTAATAATATATGAAAAATTATTTAAAAAGTTAAAAAAAATATTACGTTTTCTTGGGTTTGCTGTGTAGATTGTTCTTTCTCTTAGCTTCCTCATCTGGCTTTCCTGTCAGCTTTCCTTTCTCAAGCCTTACCCAACTTTAAATCACACCAGCTGCAGCCTGGACGTTCTTTCTGTCGTTGTAATTCGAGAAATTGAATATCTTCTGTTTTAGTCATTTGTGATACAGCATCTGCAGCAGCAATGTTAAATAGATCTTTTGGCTCAAGTTCACGTTCTTCTGAATTTTGGATTTCCGTGAGAGCTATTTGTATAGTTGACCAATTCTTTATACAATTATTCCACTTTATTGGATACATTTTAGGCCATTGAGTTGGCTTTTAGCGTTTCGCCAGAATGATGTGACTCTCTAAGGTACGGTATGCAGCTTCTCTGAAGTTCACCAACTTGGACGCATATTGTCACATATTAATTCAAAATTGGCCAATTTGCTGGAAGTTTACTTATGTTATTGATGAGAGGATATCCAAACTAAATAAATTTTTGTTTGGTCCGAACACGAACACCGATTGAAGTGGACGGGAACGCCATACCTATAAAAAAAATAAATAGGTAGAGCAACAAAATTGAAGAATGGTAAATCTGCAGTTATGAGATGGTGAAATGAATGGTCAAGAATGGAGGTCGAGATGGTGATTGACTTGGATTTGAAAAGAAGTATTGTCAAGCGTTTATGGAGGGTTGTTTTGAGGGATCAGAGGAGAGCAGTAATAGTACCCTTAAATAGGGTAGGAGATAAGGGTAATGTAAGAATTTTAATGAGAATTAGTTTATTAGTGTAGTAGGGAAGATATATACTGTAATTTTGTCGAAAGGAGAGTGCGTCGAGAAACTGAAGGACTGATTGTGAAGACAAGGTGCGTAGAAGTGGTAGAGGATTGTGGATCAAATCTTTTTCATTGAAAAATGACTGAAAAAAATGAGAGAGAAGAAGAATAAATTGTATTTAGGTTTTTGAATTAGTAACAGGCGTATGATAGGATTAATAAGAAAGCTCTATGGGAAGGTGTTATTCGTATATGGTGTTGGTTAGACTTCTGATGAATCAAAAGTATGTATGAGATAGTGAAGCATGTGTAAGAATAAATGGATCTGAAAGTGATTGTTTTAATATTAATTGCGGAGTAAGGAGGGATGTGTTATTCCGTTCTTGTTTCATTTGTGTATATGGATTGAGTATGAAAGAATTAGAGGCGAAGTGGCAGGAGATGGTGTTAGAATGATGAACATGGAAGAGCAAGGAAGTGCCCTACCAATTACAGTAAAAAGATTTTTTTTTGCGGTGAATCTGAAGAGAGTTTGAGAGGATTGGTACAGAGATTTGGGCAGGGCGTGTAAAAGGAAATGTTTGAAGGTAAACGTAGATAAGAGTAAGGTTTGGTTGTGAGTGAGGAAGTCTCGGGTGGAAAGCATAGATAAGGTGAGCAGCTGAACAAGTGTTGAGCTGTAAATCTTTAGTAATATCGTTTGGATGAAAAGGGCACGATGATGCAAGAGTGTAGTAGGAGAGTTGTGAATGGCAGGAAGGTAGCTGGTGCAGATTAAATCGTTGGTGAATGTGAAAGTGAACTATTGAGTGCGCTAGGGTCCTTACATGAGGGTATGTTTTTTAAATAAATAATGATAATGATGAAAAACTTTAATATACACAAACAATAAATTACCTAAGGTATCGTAATGTCATATATTAATTTGGCCTCGCCTACTTTTGCATAATATATATAATATATACTATATATATATATATATATATATATATAATATATATAATATAATATATAATATCTATAATATATATATATATATTATATATATATTCAGAAGAGGTTAGTAAAAAAAAATTTCATTTGGGACTTTGAATATATATAGCTATATAGTAATATATATATATACTCATATATATATATAGTATATATATATATATATTTATATATATATATTATATAATATATATATATATATACTATATTATAGTATAACTATATATATATATATATATATATTAATAAAAGGCATATAAAATAATTATATTGATAGCAATTTCGAATAAAAAAATATACTTGTATTTATTTTATATTTAAAAACATCCTTCCTTGCTATCTCAACAATGATTAATAATAATTCCTCATTTCTGTCGTCTTAGTTATGATGAAACTTATTAATTAAATTCCAGTCGCTCTTAGTTCTTTGTCCCACGTATATTGAGAAAGTGATTTTTGAATCCTTTTCAGTAGATAATGTCCTTCTGAAGTGCTGACTTTGTGAGTGACTAAATGTCCTTCTGAGGGTGCTGCAACTTTGTGAGTGATAATGTCCTTTCTTGCGGTGCTGTCACTTGTGAAGTGATAAATGTCCTTCTGAAGGTGTTGCACTTTGTGAGTGATAAATGTCGTTCTGAGGTGCTGCACTTTGTGAGTGATAAATGTCCTTCTGAGGTGCTGCACTTTGTGAGTGATAAATGTCCTTCTGAAGTGCTGCACTTTGTGAGTGCTAAATGTCCTTCTGAGGTGCTGCACTTTGTGAGTGATAAATGTCCTTCTGAGGTGCTGCACTTTGTGAGTGATAAATGTCCTTCTGAGGTGCTGCACTTTGTGAGTGATAAATGTCCTTCTGAGATGCTGCACTTTGTGAGTGATAAATGTTCTTCAGAGGTGTTGCACTTTGTGAGTGATAAATGTCCTTCTGAGGTGCTGCACTTTGTGAGTGATAAATGTCCTTCTGAGATGCTGCACTTTGTGAGTGATAAATGTCCTTCTGAGGTGCTGCACTTTGTGAGTGATAAATGTCCTTCTGAGGTGCTGCACTTTGTGAGTGATAAATGTCCTTCTGAGGTGCTGCACTTCACTTTGTGAGTGGTAAATGTCCTTCTGAGGTGCTGCACTTTGTGAGTGATAAATGTCCTTCTGAGGTGCTGCACTTTGTGAGTGATAAATGTCCTTCTGAGGTGCTGCACTTTGTGAGTAATAAATGCCCTTCTGAGGTGCTGCACTTTGTGAGTGAGAGAGATACTAAAATTCTTAACAATCGCAAAGGGTATGTTAATAGATCAAATTTATTTTACAAATTTCCGTAATTATTTTTTATAAATATGATGGACAATTTACTAAGATTGACATAAGTACATATCTAGACTCCGAACTTCTTTTTCTGACTGTTTTGAAAATTAATGAAGAAAATGGAGAATTGCAATTGTTTTTTTTTTTTTTTCAATTTCATTAAAACTCATTAAAGTTACAATAAATAAGAGTGATTAAACACACCTGTTATTCAGAATTATCCTGATTTTCAGTATGATCAGAGCAGTATTGTGCTATTCACTATGACGGAGAGTTAACGTAGGCAAATAATTGACGAGGTGACGGAGAATAAAGTTGAAATTATACATTGGCAACTTAATTAATCTACTCGCTCGTGATTCCGAATTTCTAAAGATTTGAAGGATATTAGAAGAAGGCTAAATCTTGATCATCTCAATCTCCTCTGAATGCTTAATTCAGTGCTTTAAACTTCTCCAATTCTTCTCAAATCCATCGTAACTTTCAACCACCTTGGGTTCAAACAATCTGGTTTAAGCTAGTTGATTCTTCTGTTAGATAATTTTGCTATTTTTTTCTTAATAAAAAAGGTGTTGCCTTGAGTTACTAGATACGCCCAGTTGTCTTCACTGTGCCAATATAATTTTTAATGTGTTGCATTCTACATGAATGAGAAGAGCAATGAACAAAAAATACAATGCCACTGTATATTATCGACAGCTTAAACACCTCTAAATCTTTTCTCCATTGATACTGCACCATCATATCGTTGTCGAACCAGATTGTCACTATTTATTTCAACAGAAACTAAACCTAAGAAATCCTCGAAAACCATAAATATGTTTTCCTAATTTTTATTAATATGTGCTCTTAAATTGCTTTTATTATACTTATAAATTAAAATTCAAAATCTCCAGACATCAAAAATAAATTTATTAGTGTAAATAATTGGTCACTTTGTTAAGGGATTTTGTTAGATAATAAGGCTTTACCTGTTGCTAATATATATATTATATTAATATATTATATATTATATTATATATATATATTATATAATATATATATATATATATATATCTATAATATATATATATATATATATAATATAATTATATATATATATATAATATATATATATATATAATATATATATATATATTTATTTATTTATTTTCAGATCCTGAAAATGAAGGAGATGGAGTATATTCTCGTTATTTGTTTGGGTTCCATCTTTGGTAAATATTAAAACCCTCCTCACATCAAGTAAGAAAATATTTGTTTGCCCATATAATGAATAAAAATTACCAGGAACTGGGGATGTTGCCCTTCAGAGAACAGTGTCTGAATTTTTGAAAGATTTTAACCCAGTGTTAAAGTTGTTAATCCCAAGACATTTAATAATTTTAATTGGATTCGAAATGTTGAAATGGGCAAATTATCAAAAAAAATATTTTGATTTGTCACCTAAATTTAGTCAAAATTTTATTAAAAGTTCTTTTTTCAACTCAAAAGGGTTGATTGATGAAGATAAAGCAGCGAGAGAACTATTGATGGAACCAAGTTTTAGTATTTTTCTTAAATATAATATAGCTTGCCAATATTTTTTGGAAGATATTATCCCACGTTTATGGAATGTATTACGAAAAAACGATCCAAGTTTTAAAAAAATGCTTAAAGAACATAAACATAGAACTCTGAAGGTAATGTGGTCTGATTATCTTGAAAAGAAAAATTCAGCTTCAGCGCTAAAACAAAAAGTTATAAGACGTAAGTTTAAGATACGCGTTTTCTCTTATGGATTAAAACATAAAAATATTGCAGCAATTAAATTTAGTCTTGGTTCAAAAGGAGGATCCGGAAAGAACAAAACAGAAGTAAAAATAATAAGAAGACTCGTTTATAAAAATTTCTGTGATTATTTGGCTTCTTTAAAGGATGAAGATCTTAAGTTATACTGGGCAGCGTTCGATGATCACTTTTGCACAGACTTTTTAGCTGATCGCAATATTGTATTGTATTTTATTAGTTTAATGAACAAAAGGGAATTGAAAGAATTTTTTTTAAAGTTTAATTATAGTTATGCACTACTAAAGTGGTTTTTACTTTGGCCATATCAAAATCAATTTATGGATATGGCATATATAGCCTTCGAGAATTTTAATGCCGACGAATATTATGAACTATTGGATCAAATTGTTACTTTTCTTAATGACCAACATGTGTGTCAGTCTTATAATTATCGTTTGCTACTAAGAGAGTTTTGGATTATGAGTCCATCTCACTTGAAGGAAGAGATTATAAGCACTGAATCAAAACATTGGTTAATAAAAGAATTATTCACACTAAAGAACTTTACATCTGGTGATTTGGCCAATATTAATTTAATTTTAGAAAATGCAGATTCAGTCCAGAGAGAGGGAATTTTGTTGAGTCAAGGATTTATGATCTTTAAAAGCATAATATGTCTTGATGGTAATTTTAGATTAGCTGATGTGTTCTTAAAGAGTTTTGATTTGAATCAAGAGATTGTACAAAAGTTTAAAAAGGATTTTCTAATTCACTTCTTCCATAAAATAATTGGGGAGAAAAACCTTAAATTAGTTGATGAAATCTTTAAATGGGTTACTGGAAGTGATGAGATAGACGATCTTAAGGAAGAAATTTTCCACATTTTTATTCGTCCCAATAGAATAGAATATTTTTTCTTTGATTTAGAGGAGGAAACGCCATTTTGTTTTTTAAATAAGATTATAAAGTGGTTCTTGATAACTGATGAGAAAATTGAGGAATGGAAAAAGAATATAGTTTATTCACCACTCAACGAATATAAGAACCACGAATGGCTTGATCAGCTTTTAAAATACCGTGGTTATTCCCTCGAGGAAGCATCAGATATTAAGAGGGATTTACTATTAGAAAAATTGCCTGGAATTGCGAAGCTCTCTTTGATTGACGAATATATGGTATCCCTTTTCAAGAATGTTTTCTTTTTGTGTTTGTATAAAAAAGAAAAGTTAATAGAATTTACTTACCTTTTGCGTTTATTTTTTGAAGATTCTATCAAACAAAAAATGTGTATACTATGTTTGAACAATAACCATGTTCATGATAATGGAGAAGAAGCACATAATAATGGAGAAGAAGCACATAACAATGGGGAAGAAGCGCATGATAATGGAGATGAAGCACATGATAATGGAGAAGAAATACATGATAATGGAGATGAAGCACTTTATAATGGAGAAGCACATGATAATGGAGATGAAGCACAGTTATCCTGTGAGAATCATGGAACAAATGGATTTATTTCTCTTAACGAAGTCGATAGAATTTGTTCTTCTTTTTTAGAACTATTCGATTTCTTACTTAAAAATAATGGCTTAAGATTCAACAAATAACATTTATTTTTATATTTTTCATGAACTGAATATAAATTTCATTACAATATGTTTAATTAATTATGCCTTGGAATTGAAAGTATATATATATATATATATATATATTATATATATATATATATAATATATGTATATATATATATATTTTATATATAATATATATATATATATATATATATATATATAATATATATATAATATATATATATATATATATATATATAATATATTGTGATTATTGGATGTCAAATTTGACTGTTTGCGGATGCGTATGTGGATCTTAAAGAGGGATGAAAGGCGATGCGGATTTTAAATAGGTAAATTTATGTGTATAATGTTTTCTATTTTTAACTTCTTTAAGTTTAATTATATAATATATAATATATATATATATATATAATACTATAGTAAGATATATATATATATATATATATATATATAATATTTATATACTATATATATATATATATATAGTTATTATATATATATTATAATGGATAGTGAATCAATCGACTCATCAAGGAGGACGAGTCAAAACTCCCCCTCTCTGAGACCCCTGAGAAAACAAAACCGTTAAAGGAAATGGAGTACAATTCAGAATGCAAAAACCGCTCTTCTAGTAGATTGAATTTACTTTTTTCAGTGAAACGAGAAAAAATACTGAAATCAACGGTGATGAGTACAATGGAAACACATAGAAGTGTTGGGAATGGAAGCGGGCTAAGGGAAAACCGCTATGGCAATTAAATGATGGGATCAGTGAGAAAGAACCATACACCTTGGGGAGATAGAACGGTTGAAGAATGTATTGTGAGACCAAAGATTGGGTAGCATTGAGAAGGATGGCTTAAAAAACAGAAGTGTACAATCCAGAGCTGTGTACGGGAAGCCAGAAATGAAGCGGAAGAGATTGAAGAAGGATGGCAAAGGAGGAGTGTTGACATGCCTCCCCCATCTTTTATACCCATTGAAGAAGCAAAGAAGAAGATTTTTAGATTGCAAGAATCGATATAGAGGAGCGAAGAGAGAGAATGTAATATCAAAAGGTAGAAAATGGTGAACATTGGTAAGCCCGGACGAAAAACAAAGGTGGATAGGAGTACTGATGAGTTGCTGAATTGATGGTGCAGCCGGGAAGAGGAAGGGAGAGAGAGGAGGAGGAGAGAACGAGAGGAGTGGAGGAGAGGAAGAAAGAAGGAATTTGTGGAAGCGTTAGTAAAAATGAACAGCGACGATCCTTACCGTGAGGATGGATACATATAATTGCTGAAAGAGTGGAGAGGACATGAAAGCTTGATGTGAGATTTTCTGAACAGTGTTTGGGTGGATATTGGAGTCCGAATATGGGAAGGTAAATAAACCGTCCAGTTATACAAGGTAAAGGGACCGCAGAGATCTGTAAAAGATATATAGAGGAATCTCACTAATGGATCACATGGCGAATATATTTAAAGAAAATTAGAAAGAAAATTAAGATCAAAAAAAGAGCCGAGATTAGGTGAAAGAGCAGTATGGGTATAGAAGTGGCAGAAGCACTACAGATTTAATGTTCGCAGGAGAATGATACAGGAAAAGACATGAAATTCAATAAGAAGGGCATATATCGCCCTCATAGACTTGAAGAAAGCATTTATTTTCTTTGTACCAGGAGGAACTATGGAGAGTCGGAGATGGGATTATGAAGTTGGGAGACAAACTTGGATTAAAGGCTGAAGAATACATACGTGAATACGATAAGTAAGGTAAGACAGGATATAAAAACGAGGAATGTTTTGAGGTAAAAACTGGAGTAAAGCAGGGTAGTGTGTTGTCGCCGAT
Source organism: Trachelipus rathkii (assembly GCA_015478945.1). Classification (NCBI taxonomy): domain Eukaryota; kingdom Metazoa; phylum Arthropoda; class Malacostraca; order Isopoda; family Trachelipodidae; genus Trachelipus; species Trachelipus rathkii. The sequence goes on from JABUQX010022203.1 coordinate 23,579, forward strand.
ACTTTTTATAGCGTATTTGGACTACAGTCATAAGAGTATGTAAAGAAGGTTTAGAGAATTGCGAGTCATTCATGGTTATACCCAGATGATTTGCGTGTTGAGTGTAGGATGTGAGAGGTGAGGCAAATAGTGCTGTGTTCTCGCAGAAAAAATTGAAGAGAAGCTGGATTAAAATGCAATTGGAGGAGAACAACAGAAATAATGATCAGTAACTAGAGCAAGAGTGAGGACTTATAGTGGAGGATAGACGTAGAGAGATTAAAATGTTGGCAGAGTATAAAAACCTAGAAGCATATTTGGAAGAGAAGGGGTGTACAAAGGAAATTACGCGTAGGATTGAGCAGTATGGACTGTAAGAGCAGCATACCCATCTTGATAGATAAATATATGAACAAAGATGTAAAGAGAGCAATATACGAGGGAATGTTGACACCAATACTGTTGTGTGGGGCAGAGAAACAGAGGGCATGACAGGAGAGAGGAGAGTAGAATTCAGACAGCGGAGATGAATGGTGAGACGGTGGATGGAAAGGACGAGGAGAGACAGAGGTGACGAGAAACGAAGACAGGGAGGGGAGAGCGTGGGTGTTGAAACCACGATGAATTAAAGTGGAGGGCGCAGACTAAAGATTGGTGTGACACTGGGGGATGCAGGAGAGATTGCCAGGTAGGAGTGGAGAGTGGAGACGGAGATGAGCCGAGGAGAGACTGAGGAAGAGATGAGACACACTGGACATTCAGTAGAGAAACACCGGATACTGCAATGGATGAGGCTGATGCGGATGGGATCGTGATG
>JABUQX010022204.1:0-32956 GCA_015478945.1 Trachelipus rathkii
ACACTATAGAGGCGTGTAGATTATCTATTTTCTGCTTGGATATGTGAGTATCTTTATGTTGTTTATGAGAGATATGATAGTTTTAATTGTATAATTTTTTGTTGTGATGAGCTGATTATGTTAAGTGCTTTATTGTTGCTGAGTTTCGTTGTTTAGTTTATGTGATTATGTAGTTGTATTAGTATGTGATGGTTATGTTATATTGTGTGTGTGTTAAGTTCTTTAGTTTTGTGTGTCCGGGATGGATATTTGGTTGTCTGTTTGTTGTTGTTTTCTGTGATAATCAAGATTTGTTTAACTTTAACTTTAATTCTATTTTACAAGTATAATAATTTCTTTTCATTTTAAATCGATTCTTCACTACTCTATTCAATTTTTTCATTAACGACTTGAGTTTACTCCATAATATATATTATATTAAATTAATTCAATGTTAATATTTTTACTTTTGCTGTGTAAATTTAAAACTGAAAAACATTTTACTCATTCAATACTTCTAATTTTATTAATAAAAATTTCCCCTTGCAATACTTAAGTAGCTGAGACTTTAATATTTTAGTTTCGGATTCTCTGTTGCCCTTTTATTATTTTATATTTATATGATTTGGTCCATTTCTAAAAAAGGTTTTGTAAGTACATTATGACGCTATCGCTGATATATACATACTGATCTCTGTTATAATCGAAATATGAATGATTGTATATTTACTTTATTGTCTACTTTAATTTAACTATGGATTATCTGTAAATTAATTCCGAAATGATCCGTTTCTTTTTTGTTCAAAGTTTTTTATTTTTTTGTAACTACTGAAAATTGTGAGAGTCGCCACCTAATTCAGAATCTTTTTATTAGTGACAATAATTAAGTATATTTCCTATTTTTTCTATTTTAACAATAAATTTGTACTGTTTAATTTTCTTCATTAATAAAAAATAGTTTTCTCACTGTCTATGACCTGATTTAATTATCGAGTTATGTTTTATCCGCTTTTTCCTAACAGTTGTTATTATTTATATGCCTTTCTAGACTCGTTCTTGATTTACTGTTCATCGCTCTCATGCCGTCCTTTGTCTAGCTGTGCAGCTAGCCGTGTTTCTGACGTGTATGGCGAGTGGTGAAGCGATGAGCCTCTAGTCCGTTATACTATAATTTTTATATTTGTGTTCAGATTACTTGAATAGTACCTTGGATATGTTTCTTATATCTTCAAAATTTAATCCATTGACCATTATAGAAATTAAAAATTTTGATCTCTCACTTTCTTTAATGACAATTCAAAAATTTCGTTATATTATTCATTATTCTTTTTAATTATATATTATTTCTCAAGCAGAGGTGTTCGTGTCTTATTTTTTTAGTAGCGTGTAATTCTGAACAGTGGAGAATACTTCCTTGTTTACACATTTGTTACATATCTGGTTCTTGTGTATATATGATCGTGCGCGTGGCTTGAATATTCACTAAATCTCTCAAATGCTTTTATTTTAAGACAAGGAATAATTCTATTATAATATTAAACTATCAAATATCATGGGTTTTGAGTTTAAATATAGTTGTGACTATGTGGTTTCATTTATTTTATCACTATTAAGATCACTCATTTTAATATTCTTTTATTTTGTGTTAAGCTTTTTTCTGTATTAAAGGTTTTATTAGTATTTACAGTTGTGTTTCAAATATTTTATTAAAACTTGTTTTTTCTCCATTATAATTGGTTTTAGTTATTACCCTAAATATTTGCAAATTGAGAATCTAATTACTATTATTTTTTTCTGTTCAGACTAGACCTTTTAATACTTATTATATTCTTGAAAATCCTTGATCTATAACTGGCTTTTAATAACTTAAATAATATTCTATTATCGTTATGTTAAAGTGTAATGCTATAACTATAAAATCTCACTTTTTTTTCACTCCTAAACTTTGCTTTAAAAATAAAAATTCCGTTAAATTAATCCTATATCAATCATGATCCCACACCGCTATGCTAAACTCCTATTGAAAGTTAGATTGAAATTACGTTCTCAATTCTACTTTCATCAAAAGACAATGTTTTTTTAATCCTATAAAAGAATCTTACACCTTTTTTTTAATTATATTTACAATACTGCCTTCTTTCATTGTAAGTCAATGGTGTAAGTTTTTTAATAAGTCAAGTAAGAATTTAAATCAACCTTACAAATTCTTTTCTATGAATACTCTTCTTTTTACAATATTTATCCGTGATTTTCTCATAACCTCATTTTACAGATCAATAAATATCAATAAATATGCGACAGAAGTTGATTCAATTATTGCTTATAAAGCTCATCAATTATACAGTTCTATTATATCTTAACAATAATATTAATACATAAACTATATTTATAATGGTTAATAGTTTCGGGTTATAACCTCAGTTTCTTATCACTTTCATTCGAGATAATGGCTTGTTGGATTCGTTTTACATCATTGATATATATATATTCTTTTTTATACTTTTTTTTTTTTTATTTACCTAAGTCAAAATATTTATAGTCGGGTTTATAGGATATAATCCTGAAATACTTTATATGTATATAGCGTTCACAAAATGTTGAAAGTTAACCTTCATTTAGTATAATTGGAGAAATCCAAATCTACATGAGTTATGGTTTGATCATCTTGTTATTGAGAAAAATCGACTATGTACTCAATATTTTTGCATGTTATACTTTGGATGAAACCAGACATATATTATTTTATCAGAGATATAACCGATACTATATATAAGCATGTTAGAGAAACTAACATCTTAATAATTTGTCATTATCGTACAGAAACTAATGTAAATCTATTTTGTTCGGAGAAAAAACTCCAACCATATAATGTAATTCAGAGAAACCGTAATACATAATATAACGCTGTTAGAGAAATCTAAATCTTATAATTTAGCATTAGATAGGAAACCTAATGTAATATTTGTTTCGGAGAAATCTCCTAACATATATATAGGCTAATCAGAAGAAACTCGATACTATATTTTAAAGCTGTTTAAGTAGAAACTAACATAATAATAATTCATTTAGAAGAAACTTTAATGTATTATTTTGTCAGGAGACATTAAACCAACATATATATATGTATCAGAGAAAACCGATACTTAATATCTTTGATTTAGGAGAAACTAACGATCTATATATTGCATTAGATGAAACTAATGTATATCAATTTTGTTCGGAGAACCTACATATAATGTACTCAAGAAACTGATACGTTTTACAAAAAGGGTTACCTAATTGTCTAAGTTATATGTATGTGTGGTATCATTTGTACTTCATACAAGTTATAACCCAAGTGTATGCTGGCATGAAAACCATTACATCTATTCGTACATGTCAATGCCCAATAATATTCACCTTAGACGTAATAGAGATAACTTTGACTTCAGTTCAAATTAATATTTAGTAAGTATTAGTTATACATAGGCCTACACAGTTATATGAGAGAGCCTTTGTGTCTATATTTGTATTATAGGAGCTCTAAGTTCGGTTGCGAATATTATTCAGAAAGAGTAAAACTTTTCTTTGTAATCATGCATCGGAGGCTTTGTAGCTTAGAGATGATTATGTTTAGAGAAACCAAATCGAATTTAACAATCAGAGAATACACGATTGTAATCATATTTTTGCAAAGAAATCGTACAATAACTTCTAGGTATTAATAATTCAAGGAATAAACCACGATGATATATCAAATTAGGATAGAAACCCTTTTTTAAAGCCAGCTTTTGAAGAGAAAACTGAAAGGAAATGGTAAGCAGGAGACTTCCCAAAATTCGCTTAAGCACATTTCGTTCATAAAATACACCTCTTATATATGGAGTTTAAGAAAGAACATAATATAATTATAACTAATTATAACTTTGAATTAATTATGATGGTAGATCTATAACTTTGATTTTGTCTCTTAAATAAGCTTAACTTCTTAACTAATAATATATAGAGTTTTTTTAGAACTTCTAAAAGAGAATTGAAGACTACATAATTTTCATATATTGAAACTTGCCCATATTTAACTTTGATTAAAGCTAATCTAATTATATAAAGTAATATATATTATATTTAATGTTACTATTATTTTATACTCTTATTATATATATATATATTATTTATTATTTAATATATATTATTATTATTCATACATATTAATATCCTTATATATATATATATTTAATTTTATTATTATATTATTCATATTTTTATCTATTTATTATTATTCTTTTTAATTATTTTATGTGTAGTGTGAGTAGCTTTATGATGTTGTGTTAGAGATATCATTTGTGATGAAACTGTAGCTTTTATGTAAAGAAATATGTCTTATCTGTCGATGATATCTTGGGCAATTGTATTTCAGGTAACAGTGAATTTTACTTTTGCTATTATATGTTTCTTCAATTTTCATAGTAATGATTAGTTTTAACTTGTAATAATGTATTAGTGTTTTATATAAGCAACTTCATACCAATACTACTAACTGTTCTTTCAGTTTTCTGTCTCTATATATATTTATTTGTGTGGTGAGAGATATACTTTCTTGAACTCTCTATGTAATTGGGTACTATATTAATATGTTGTCTTGATATAATGCTGCTTAAATATAAATACAGGTAAAGTAATATCCTCTTTACAGTATCGCGTTGACATTGTATATTACCATGAGATTAGTAAGTCCTTATAGGAGATGCATATTATAATGGAGTCTCAGTATTATTTCATGGTTTTTGTGTGTTTTGGGTGCTTATCTCTTTAGACTTTATTCCATACACCCATAAACAGCCTTTATTTAATAGTAGATTACACGTACTATAATACGAATGAACATTATAAATTTATTTCTTATTAGTAGGTAAAAATATCGGCTGTGCCCTCTCTCTATATTTTATATAATTACTCTATATCTTTTTAGCAAGAATTACTATTGCGTATATCATACTAAATGATAATACAGTAAATATCATAATTTTTAAATGTAATCTATATAAATATAAATATAGGATTAAACTTTGTTACATCTAACATGAATACTAATTATATAACAAATTTATTAATGACCTGTTTTTGAAACTTTCCTCATACTTAATGAAGCAGAATGTCTTTCGATATATTCACATTGTCTCGTAATTCTTAACTCTCAAATACTACTTTCTCGTTTCTATATATCTATGTTTATCGTTCAATCGACTCATCTTATGTAACTACTACTTTTATTATTTATATATATATATATATTATTTTTTTATTCTTGATTTATTATTTATTATTTTTCATTTTCCAGTTAGTAAATGTCTTTATATTAATTATAATGAACTTATTCTCGTATTGTATTTAGCTAGACATTACTTCTATAAATTTACTCACATACGCTATTTACGCTTTGTCATTATATCTCTTACTACTATATCTTACTCAGCGTTTAACGTGTGAGTTTGTCTTTGTTGTTATCTGAGAATTTATTCTATCTATATAATGTTTTTATTAATTTCATTTGTTTTTTTACTTTTTTGTGCATCTACTTGCCTGTAGATATCTATCTATTTGATATAAGATAACTGGAGCAGTCGGCGTATATATCTTCGGATATCGTTTAGGGCCATAATTTACCATTGAAGTCTTTGCCTCAATTAGAGTGCTTATACCGAATCTATAAAAATGATTCGACTACTCCATGCTAATCGTTATTAGTGAGTATATATTGGCATGATTATTTGGGTTGTGCTGATATCACCGATTTCTTTACGCGCTAGTGATTCCTAATGTGAGTGTGCTTCATTTTTGCAACTAAATTTATTACTTATGTTCATGTAAAGTTAGCCGAGCCTCACATTTGTCATTTTAACTCTCTATCAATGTTCTTATTACGAATACTAATAGGTCTGGATAATGCGTGGATTTATTAATAAGTTATTCCTGATATACTTTACGTGATTATATGCCGTGAAATTACAAGAGATTACTCTGTATACTACTTTACCCTTCGTCGTGTGTTTCAAAATCTCGAACTATTTATCTTTCCTTGAGTATTGAGTCGAGTGCCTCCTGTATCAGATCGATTCCCTCTTTGATTTCGGTTTAGCTGATATTCCGTGAGGTGTGCCTTTCTTTGTAAACGTTTTTTGTGTGTGCCCGAGAGTTTAATTACTTTGCGCCAGTGTGCTAGGTTCCAATAACTCCTCTTACACAATAAGTGGCTTCTCTCATTTAGTTGTTATTTTGTGGATTAGCCTGAATTACATTATTTCACTACTTTAACTCTATAAGTTTTACTACTGTACATTTACATGCTCCATTGAGCGTTTTGCCTTTAGGCTTTTGGATAGTATTTGTACTTGTTTCCTATTTCGTTCTCTCCTGTATTTTCATGTATTCGTTCTTCCATTTTCCGCGAGAGTAGTCGCAGAGCCTTCGACTAATTTGACGCCGTCTTCCTTGGTTTGTGTTTTATTGTTCTATAAAAATTACGTTGCAATCTCTTCTGGAATTTAACCTTGTTTACTTTACTCTCATATGGCTGCAGTGTGGAGATTATTTAGTTTCTTTTCGATAAGTTTCTTTATCTTATATTTTCTACTTGTCTTCTGTTGTTTATCGAGCTACCTATCAGTTCTCGTGCGTCTGATATATCTTCCGAACAAGTTCTTCTTAGATTTTTTTGTGCCTGATTTATTTAACTGAACTGCTAGTTCTTATTTGTACCGACTGTTTCCACCTACACATACGATCCTCTTTTGCTTGATAATTAGTATTTATCGAATGATCTCTTCTTATATTCTGAAATAATCTTATCCTGCTTCCATAATTCTCTTCTAATGTATCGAATTAAAATTTATGTGATTATACTTTTTGATATTTATTAAGTCGCTTTTAACTGGTGCCTTACTCGTGATAGAGCTATTGCATGATGTAACGACACGAGACTGGTGTGTGGCAATCGTATTACTCCCTTTACCCATTTTTTCTGTGCTACGCACGTTCATCCTTTTTTATTTTTCATTGTTTTTTACGGTGCCTCTGAATGTATTTTTCTCGGTCCTTAGCCGTGATTTCTTTGGTGTCAGTTTTCCATCTCTCTACACAGAGCCTTTGCTGTCTACCTCGTGTGTGGTTTTTTTTTCTTAAATAATATATTAAATTTAATTTATTTAAGTTTAATAACCTTTCCTTATGAATATTTTAAAATTCTGTTTATGGCTTTGCCTCTGAGAATATTCACGCGATTAGAGCGAGTTACTTACATATATTATTCCCTTTTTCTCACATTATTTTTTTAATACAATTCTACCCTGACATTTCTGTTTGTTTACTTATTTATCCATATATATATCATATTCACTATTCATTAACTAATTTACCATACTATTTTTATATATTTTATTTATCCCCCCTGGTATTACTTATCTACGCTCTTCTTAGACTACTCAGTCGGTTCGTTTTCTGATTATTAGTCAATTATTGAGAATTACTCCTTATTCCTTTATTACCCTTCTTGTTTTTGTGCATTTCCCTATATTGAGGACGACGTACGCTGTTAACTCTCACATATCATAGATTTATTTTTTTCTTATTTTTTTTACTATCACTTATTCAAACTTCATCATATATGTATATATTTCTACCATCGTACCTACCATTGTTTATCATACTTACATACCTTATCTTCGTACTCCACTCTCGCGCTGAGTTATACATTACCCATATACGTAATTTGCTATCACTCTGTATCTACCTAATTACCTTATTTTTTCCTCACCATATCCTAAATCATGTCCTTTATTAATAAATTATTTTTATTATATATTATAATACTTATTCATTATATTTATTTTATCCTTATTCTTTTGTGTACATTCCAAATTTCATATATTAAAAACTTTATAATATGTATAGCTTTATTTTTTTTTTTTATTACCCCCTTCATTAGTTGTCCGCCATATCTACGGTGAGAGTCTCGACGCGCATTCTGTTTCCCTCTGGAGAATCGGCAAGGCAGGAATCCTCTACTGAGTTTCTATATATTTCATCTTCTTTTCATTAGCTATTCGCTTATTGGTAGTTCTACTTTACCTTTTGCGCTCGTTTTAATTGGTGCAGTTTTTCCTTTCGAGCGAGATACTAGGTGTGCCCTAAGTGCCTTGTTTTTTATATATTTCGTGGTCGCTATAAATGCATATACGCTATATAGGTGTATTATCATCTATATGTTTTAATTTTGATTATTGCGATTCTCATATTAATTGTATTTCATTTTACTTTACCTCAGCCGAGTTTAGTTCATATTTGCGCTAATGGCTTATTATTTTTCTATTCACCTTGTCGTTACTCTAGTCACTGACTCGGTACTTGATCTCTTAATCCTATTTTATCTAATAAAGAAGTGACTTCATATAAAGTTCTTCTTTGTATTGCTCATGTATCTCTTATAATGTTTTAATAAGATCTATAAGGTAACTTTTCTAATATCATTATGTTATAATCTCTAGTTGTTTCTTTTAGTATTTTATTATGATAAATTTCGATGAAATTGCTAAATGCTGTGCAGTTGGGAAAATAATTATGTGTGCTGAAATATCTGACTTGTGTGTGACACGGATTCCTGCACTTTATAATACTTCCAGTGCTATATATATAAGTTAAAAGATTTAACGATACTTCTACAAGTTATTCTATAACAGGAGCCAGTAGTGTATAGTGGACATTAATTGCGAGCGATTTTTTCGAGTTTTTTTTTATTTGTTGAAGTCACTGGCTTATATATATATTTGGGACTATATCTGTAGAGGTCAATGAGTTTCATGAATTGCCGTATTAATTATATATAGTTCAGATAATGATCTCTTGTTACAGCAATATATGTTGGAACCGACAGAGAAAATAGTTGTCAAAGGGCGAGAGTAATGATGTATAGGTTTACATTTGTGAGAATCGCTTTCAGTTGGAAAGTAAACCTGCACTGAAAGCATCATCCTGGTACATATTCTCAAGTTTACCTAACATCCGGAATTATTAGCGTGAGACATTCTATTGATCACATATTTAAAGAGACGAACAAAAGCAGTTTATCCAAATAATGATATGTGGAAATTTAGCCAGTAAAATTTTTTGGAGCCTTAGTTTTAAAATTTTTACCTACCATAGTATCGATAAAAATAAACTTTCAATGTAATTTTAACAAAGGTGAAGCATTTATCGTTTATTTGTGAGATACGTGTTCCTCTACTTTTTTTAAGTAAAGTAATAATATATAACTATAGTATATATATTATATAGTATATTTTTTAGGTTTATGTATTATATATCTATCTATCTGTATAATCTATATTAGTGTTTCATCAGTGATCAATACTATTTATTTATAATATTAACTTATTATATCATAGTCATAATCATTATAATTAAATATATATTCTTCTTATTAATTATTATATACTTCCTTAAACTTAAAATCTTATATTTTTCATTATTATGTTATATCACCCTTAGTTTGTTCTTAGGCAAAGTAAATGCGCTCAAGGCCTTTTGTGAGAACTAAGTCAAATGGTGGTAGACCTAAGCCTCTGATTTATGATCAACTTTTGAAAAATCTTATACTTCTTTATCCGTAATATTCTTTCAGCAATTTTACGGTAAACTTCTTCGCGCACTTTTCTGTCAGAATCTTCTAAAAATTTTGCCGCTTGTTGTAAGGTGTATTCTTTGCCATTTACTTCCACACTCATTTTTCCGATTGATTACAGTTTTTTCATATATATATCACCAAACGCGTCATCATATTTGCATTATGATGTCAGAGACTAATACTCTTAGTGAAGCTATATACACAGTGAATCTGATATACGGTAATGTTAAATTTATTATTAATGAATATCTCGCCAAATAAAAAAAAATATCATTTTAATCTGAGCCAACAAGCATCTTCTACTTACCACGGCGTTTCCTTAAAATTACTCTGGAGTATTGGAAGATATGGTTGCGTTCAACATTTATATAGGTTCGCACCAGTTGCTTTTGAATCTGTGTGAGCGTATCATTTTCATATCCTCGTTTAGGTCGATCTGATTATAAGTCTCTAGCTACGAAAAATCCTATGATAAATTATTCAAAATAATATAGTCGTGCCTGCTTCTAAACTATTATAATAATAAACTAAATATTAGTGAGTGCACCTCGGTATTTTCGCAAAGTTGCCACTCGCTAATCGTTCAACTATTTTTTCTCTCATGGTGCTGGAGTCTCTCTGCGTACTGGGTAGTGATCTAACTCATAAGTATTACTTTTTGATTCGTTTTATTTTTTCTTGTTTTCTCCTCATTGGCTTTTTCTTTCCTCTTTAGCTTTTCTGCACTTTTGTTTTGTTGTTGACCAGTTTCCAGTATTTGATTTTCGCATTTGTGAGACTTTGATCTTGTCTCTTTAGTGCGTTCCTTTACCGTGGAATACATTGTACATTTTGCGCGCTTCTTTTCATTCACCTTCTTATTAGTCCTTTCTACGTCCCTGATTTGGTTATTCTTATCCGTTCTCTGCTCTTTATTATTTGGCTTCTCTTTTTGATCTATCTGTCGTTTTATCTTTTTGCGTGCCTCTTTATACCTTTCTTTTTGTCCTTCTTCTCTTTCTATCTGTCTCCAGTCTTTCATTCTCCTTTTTATTCTTCTTTTTGAGTCTTTCATGCTTCTTTGTTTCTTTTATCATTCTGGGTGTCGGCCCTTACTTTTTTAATTTGTTTAATTTTATTCATTTCTGCCTTTGTTTTTTACTGTTGTTTTTCTTTGCTTTTTTCCCTCACTCCTTGGATTCTACCTCGTCGGTGTTTTTCAGCCCACCCTCATACTTTTGTTGTTGTCGGTTTCATAGTGTGTTTATTCTTGTTCTTTTTTTTGATCTTACCTTGAGTTTTTCTCTTGCTCTATTTTTTTTTTTTGTGTGGTTGTTTCTCTTTTTATTCGTGTTTTCTGTTTGCGCACTTGTACTTTCCTCTTCAACCATTTCACTGATGGTTCTTTTTCTATTTCCTTCTTCTCATTCTTATTTATTAAATATTTTATTTATTCTTTACATATATATTCTATTATCTTCTTTCTTATATTATTCTCTCCTTTAATATTTTTATCACTACTTAACAATAGTCATATTCTATTCCTTATTTCTTTTCATATTCTTTAACTATAACCTCTTAATCTCTTTCTGTATTATCATGTTGTGTATACTTATTTTTCTTATTCCTGGCGCTTCCCCTCAGTTCTCATCTTTGTCTCTTTCTTTATCTATATTTTATATATATGCCTTTATCTATTTTTCATACTTTCTTATTTCTATTTCTTATAACCCTCAAAAGATATTCTCCTCTGTTTGTACATGTGTTATGTGTCTTAATTATATCTCCATACTTTTACTATTTTTCTTTTTTTTTATCTTTTCCTTTTTCTCTTTCTCTTCTTCTTATTCTTTCATATTCATGCCAATTTTATTCCGTTGGATTTGGCTGTCTGCTGGTTAAGCAACTTTGGTTTGGTTTATCTTTCTCAGCTGTATGGTTCATGGTGTTCATTTTTTGACGTACTGTTGTGTGTGTTCATGTTTGGTGTAATTCTCGGTTTTCAGGTGTGTTTATGCTTGGTCCTTAGAGTATTCTGCGTGTTGTGTGGTGTATCTTATCTATATTATTTCGGTTGTGTGTTCTGTAATCTCTGTATGTGTCTTTAGTGTATTTTTTCTATTATTCTTATTCCCTAATCTTAACTTCTATACTTCACACTCCTACTCTTTTTCTCTCACTTTCTCAGCTCTTCTCTATATCTTTCTCTTTTCTCTCTTATGCTCTATTCAATATCTATTCAATATTCAATAGTCACTCTACCATTTCACATTATTTGTGGTCTATGTGATTGTTTTCTTCAGTTCTGTATGTCTTCTATATCTTTCTACTTAGTCGTGTTCTCTTCCTCACCTCCTTCTATTTCTGCCCTACTTACTTTTCATTAATCTATATTACTATCTCTTTTTTTTCTATCTACCTCTACCTTTTTCTATCTTTCTTATTCTTACTTAATCTTTTATTTATTTATTTTATTCTTTCTTCTTCATTTATATTATTCTATATTCATATTATCATTTATATACATTAAACAGTGCTCCATATTTTACAGTCACTAACAACTTCTTTACCTCTTAACTTTCTCAGTTGTAATTGCTATTTTTATCTTTTCTTTATGTCCATTTTTTTCCTGTGTGGTGTCCCCTTTTTTTGTCCAACCACTATTCATGTCTTGATGCTCTCTTGTGTGAGTTCTTCCTCTTGCCCGCTTGATTGAGTTGCAGTGACTCGCTCCGTTGCGGGTGGCTATTTTACTCAGACTCTTAGATGGCCTCATTTTAGTACTTATGTTATTTAATTTCAAGGGGAGAGTATAATATGGCATTTACCACAAAAATGATAAAGTTCCTAAATTCAAAAATTAAAAAAACAAAACGTTTTATTTAGTATATTAGTATATAAGTATATATATACGAAGAATATTATTATTATATGATTATTATATATATTATAGTTATTATATGATATATATATATTTATTATATTAACTGATTTAACCCTGTGGTTTATTGTGTTATGGTATACACTATCACTTATGTTCTTATATTTATATATATATATATTATAATATATTAGCTAGTGTGTTTATATTAAGAATGTATGTGTGTACTTGATCTTTTGTGACAGGACATAAATTATTAGTAATCCGTTGAGGAACTATAATAATATATATATTAATTAATATAGAATACTTAACGAAAATTTAAAGGTAGAAATTTCTATATTTATATATACACATTACTAGTAACTAAGGAAGAAACCATCATTATTCCTAATTGTAAGGTAAAGCTCATCATAATCTATCTGTGAGTCCACGAAATGGTAAATGTATTAGCTAATATAGTGTATTCAATAAGGTAGACTCTTAATTAGATAAATTCTCGTACATCCGTTCGCCAAAGAAGAAGATATATGATACTCCATAGTCAGTAACAGAAGAGATATATAGAAGTTTTTTTACTATACTCTTTGTAGGATTAATATATATATATATGTAATTATATAATATACTTTTATATTTAATACGTATGATATAAGATATCATTTGTAAGTTAGTTAGTTGAATAAGAGTAATTATAAAGTAGTTGATTTCTGTGAGTCTCAATAATGTTCTGAATTAATATTTTGGGTACACATCTAGTGTAACTTAGAGTATAAATAGTAATTGACACATTTACTGGCGGAAAAAATAATATAATTACGTGAAGGTCAGTTCTGTCGGAGTGTTAATTATTGTGTAATATAACGATGACGATTGAATATTCGTGTAGAAGTGATGATAAGTGTTAGTTGGTGGATAGATCTTCGTGATGTATATAATGGTGTGAGACATATAGTATAATATCAGAATAAATCGTGTGAACATCAGATTCAAGTTTCATAAAGTATTATTGTTTGGTTTAGTAGTTGTGAAATGGGAGTCATCAGTTGTCAGCGTAAAATAGTTTTTTCTTTGGTCATCATGAGATTGCGAATAGTTGTATATATGTTATGAGTATATGCCAATACCGTAATTGTTGCTGATTTTTGTATGTGTGTTGTTATAGATATGATTTTATAGAACACATAGTATCTTATATGATAGTGAACAAGAGAGAATGGTTGTTATATTTAGTTAAGCAAGTTGGGATTGGATAATTATTTTTACTTCTCTTTCGTGGGGCTAGTTTACTGTAAGGTATATTGAAAGTTTATCGGAAGAGAACTACAAAAGAGAATAAGTTGGTTGTTCCCGCAAAGATATATCAGGAAGCGTAAGTAAGACTATAGATGTAGCTGTTCTGTGTTTTGTTTATACTTTTATTTTTGGTACAATTTGGTACAATAAAGGTATCAATGATGCGAATTGTGCATGTGTACTTCAGTTCCAAAAACGGAGATTGTTATAGCGAACTAGTTTAATTCTCTCCTCGAGGTCGCAGGGTAATATATATAACAATAAATAGTGAATAATTTAGTGGTGACGACATTTTGTAATATCGTATAGATAAGGTTAGCGTGTAATTAAATATCATATTAGCAGTGCTCATCCACTCATAGACAAGATACGCTATTATCACTTTCCAGATGCTCAGCTCATATGAGATCACGGCATAGGTACAGTGAATGGCTTCGCGCGTATGGATTACATTCTTGAAGATACGTATTGTTGAATCATATTTTCGGCTGCTTCTAACGACTATCAGTAAAAGTTAGGGTAGTCCATGTTAGTAGAATAGCAACGCAGTGGTGCTCAAGTGGATTAGTAAAAAGGTTACAGGCGCTGTCTATTCTCTTTCGGCAACAGTGAGTTCGCCGAGCAGAAGGCGGCATCCTACCTACATTAATTATATGAGTTTTAACACTCATTACACCTCTTAAGGGGGCGAACTCGGAATCCGATTAGGCGACGGGTCGGGGTATGTTCTCTCGATAGATGAGTCCCGAGAGGGGGTTGGTGGCAGGAATTGGCAAAAGGAAATATCGGCACATACAGCCGATCCGTGTCATCAGGCACTAGCGGAATCATCGCCTGGCGCGTCGATAATCTTTCACTGTAATAAGACAAAGAGCAGGGGTTCCGGGACCATTTGAATAGTGTTCCCCCGGGGAGGGGAGGGGCTTTTGTCCGTCGTACTTGATTCCAATCATTGGCGCATGGATAGATAAAACCTCACCACAGAATAGCGCTTGATGGGCTATTTTCTCTAATCTGTTTTTACGTAATATGGGGGCGGCCGATGGCTCGTGCATTTATACCTTCAATGTTTTGGGAGACTTGGAAGTGTTTACTGTATTTTTAGTATATATAATACTATATAACCATAAAAAGACTAATAATATCATCCTTTATTATATAAAATGAGTATATTATTTGGGTAATATATATTTATATATCAGTGCAATGCATTGCATTAAACTGTTATTTCGGTTATTATATGTATTAACGCCATTTGATCAGTAGACAATCAAATTTATATTATTATATATATATTATATATTATTATTAATATTAATTTATTTTTACTTAATATATTATAATATTAATTAAATATATATATATATTTATATAGGGTTATATATATATATAATGCTTATACTGTGTAGTATACTATATATATATTATATATATATATCGATATTACAATATGATTTTTATGTTGATATAAAGTATCAAATTTTCCGATTTAATCGACACGCAACTTAATTAGCATTTTAAGAAAAGATGACACTGCTAAAAAATCATAGTGCTTCGAAGTGTCGGTTAATATAAAAGAGATAGTTTTTCTATAATATATATTACTAATAATTCTGTTCACGAAGATAGGATGTTCATCACCTTAAGCGTGAATAAGCCACTATGTGAGTAATATTGCCGTATTAAA
The DNA here is from genome assembly GCA_015478945.1 of Trachelipus rathkii. Taxonomy (NCBI): domain Eukaryota; kingdom Metazoa; phylum Arthropoda; class Malacostraca; order Isopoda; family Trachelipodidae; genus Trachelipus; species Trachelipus rathkii. Next base: position 15,478 of record JABUQX010022204.1, read on the forward strand.
ATATCTATTTAGTAACCAATATATATTATTATATATATATATTAATTTAATATTTTATATATATTAATATTATTTATAATTATATTATAATATATATATTATTATATATTATTATATATTATAATATATATATAGTATAGTATACATTAGAATTGTCTTCTACCGTGTAATATATTTTTATATCTATAGAAACTAAGATAGGTATACTATAAGAAAACTGATAACTATTTATGGATATTCAGTGTAATTAGTATTATATTATGTAATATATTGTAATATGAAAAAATATAATATATTATATATATTATACTTATTTTTTTTATTTTTTTTTAATATCTGCAAATACGATAGGTAGAAGAAAACTATAACATATATGGAATAGAGTAAAATACTTTTAGAGGGCTCGAGCCGACGGTGGGACAGAGGGGGGACGTTTTCCATACCCCGGTAGGGGAGGGGCGGGGACCCGGACAAACCAAATAATAGAGCGGGTGGGTTCCGGAGACCTCCGGAGGGGGGGATAGTCCTAACCGTCGTACTCCAAGGAAGGGCGAGAGACCCCCGCTCTTTGCATCTTTGCGTCCTACCTTTTAGTACTTTAATTTAGTTTTAAAAAAAAGTCATATAATTAGACACGAGTCGTGTAGTGATTCTAAAAATATGTTTATTGTTTTTTATACCTATACGTAGTTTTTGGGAGATTAAAAAATAAAATAATTATTGTTTTTTTTTCATTTTCCATACAAATCTTCATACGCTGATTTTATATTGTTATCAGTTTTTCTGCTACCTTGTTAGTTTTGAGAATATCTGCGTGGTAACTTCATTTAATTTTACTAGTATATATATTATAATATATATATATATAATATATATATATTTTATATATATATATATTATATATATTATATATATATATATATATATATATTATATATATATTTATATTATATATATATATATTATATTAGCGACAATGCAAAACGCAAACGGGGTTAGATATTTTATATTTTTTTAAAACGATATTACAGAGCAATACTTTTCTTTTAGTAAAAGATATTGTTTTATACGTTGTATTTCGTTGTTTAAAAAAATTTAAAGTTTAGGCTTATTTCGCGGTCAACTTGCATGATAAACTTGATGAATTTCAGGTGACGCTTACCGATTAGTTTTGATAAACTTTTTTTTACTGTTTTTTTTAAGAGTCAATCGTATGAGTTAAGTCGTGTATTCTTTTTCTTCCGAGTTGGTTGAGCTTTGTTTTTGCTTTCATTTGTAACGGCTTATCTCTTAATATTTTAGTTTGCGGCGGTTACTTTTTTAGTGTCCCTGTTTTTATTACATTAATTTGTTGAATTATTGACTTTTCTTGTTATGAATGTTGATCTAGTCTTTGTACCTCTCAAAAATGTACAGCCAATGCTTAAAATTCTTCTTTTTTGTATTATATTTGTAATATTTTATTTACTAATTTTTATTTATTATATTTTTTTTTTTATTCTATATTCTAGGTTGACGAAAATGTTTGTAGTTTTTCTATAGTATTTATTTTATATTAGTTACCAAATGATTTTAATATGTTATTCATATTATATATATAAATATATATATATATATATATTTTATATCTTATTACTTACTATTATTTTATATATATTATTTATATTACTATTATATATTTATAAAATAATAAACTAAATAAATATATTAAATATACAGGGTTCTTCTTTAACCTTCTCTTTCTCTTAACTTTTTTTGTAATCACTCTTATACCAAAGCTTCTCACTTGTCTGATGACTGTTTTTCCTTTCTCAATTCAACATTTTGAGGTCCTTCCTATTGGGGGTTCTCTAATGTGACATCAACACTTGCATGGTGTTCGGGTCGATGTCCTCTCAATCTTGATGTTTAGTGAGGCGAAGGAGGCCTGTCATCTATTGCAGCACGTACCACCTCCATCAGATAATTCTTCATGTCTTCTGACCACTACCTAATACCTTTTTCCGGATTCGTCCCACTGACCAATTCTTGAATGCGTGGTTAATCTCGCCGGTTTCACGCAGCTAGTCCTTCATCTTTCTTTATCAAAATGTTATTCATTTTTTCCCATCTGTTACGTGTTCTGACTTTCTTTCTCTATTGTGTAATATCTGTCTGTAGTCTCTCTATACAATTCCTTATTATTCTCTTTTATATCTATTTTTTGTAATACTTTTTTTTTCTGCTTCTCATATCTTAGCTCCATCGCATGTCCTTTCTGTAACTTCGCTTGGCTGCGTTTGTGTTTTTGCTGTGACTGCATCACATTTAATCAGGCCTGAGTTGTGTGTTTAGCCGTTGCTTTTGTGTTCTCGCGGCTTTTGGTTCTACCTCAGTTACTACACTATAGATCGAATTGACTTGCTTTGACTCTGGTGATCTTTTGTTCATTTTTTTTTTTTCTTCTGCTTTTGGTTTGTCTGCCGGAATTTATTTTAGGTGTTTTGTGTTGAGCCTGTTGTAATCGTTATGATGGGATGATCCAGGTCAATTTCTCTATATGTTCTTCAGTATTCCTTAGTATATTCGTTTTCTTTCTTGGTGTGGAGTATTTTTCATAAGTTTTGGTCTGCTATTTTGTCATGCGAGTTGCTTTTGTTTCTCCTTTTGTGCCATTGTCAGTGCTAGAGAACCAGTGCTGTATTCGGGAGGGAAAAAATTCCTCGTTCTCTTTCCCTATCACTTCTTGATCTATATTTTTCATGTCATCTAGTAAATTCCGTTGACATGTGGATACTCAGGTCGACGATAGCAAATAGTCGCTGCTTTCATCAAACGGAAAGGGCGTAACTTAACCTTTTTCCTAGGTTTTTTCACTACGTGAAAAATATTTATCTGTGGCTCTGTTTGCCAAATATCTGCCCTTTCCTTACCTCTTATTTTAGATCTCCTGAACGTTTCTTGTTTCTATATTTTTTGCTGTCCGATAGCTGCATTTTTATAGGCCAATTCTGTTTCTTTGTGTCCTCTTATTTTTCTATTGGGTTTTTCCGTCTAACTCTGAACCCTCTTTTTTGAGATCTGATATTTTCCCGCTGGCATTTTTCTTGCCATCTTTTTTTACCTTTACCTCCTTTCTCTTTCAGTTATGTGTTGCGCTAATGACTGCCTTTGCTTTGAATTCTTAACTATTTTGATCGTTTCTGTCGCATCTGATCTAATTGAAAATTCTAATGAACGTCATAGGAAGTTGCGGCTGTGTATACGGATGTGCGTTCCTCCCTATCTAATTTTTTTCGAATCGAAATTTGTGTCCTCCACTCGCTTGTACTTCTCCCTTGCTCCTCGTTCAATCTATATTTTCTCTAGGTTCTTCTAATCTGAACTACTATTTCTCTCTCAGTGGTTTGGAAGCGCGCTACACGTTCAACACATCTTTCTTCAACTCATTTCAAAATTCTGCCTCCCTCTTTAGCTTCTTAGAATTGTCCTGTCTTAGTCTTTTAAATCTTATTCCGGAATTCTATTGTCTCGATTGTATTCATGTGATAGGCAATTTTTCCTGATGCTGTGGGTGGTCGCTCAATCCTTTGTGAAATTTAAATGCTTTTAAAAACTCAACTTCTACACATTTCCCTCTCTACTAATATCACTTCCAACTTTTCTATCTCTTTGTCGATCGGTACTTCTTCTCTCGGCTCTCCTTCTATGTCATTTTGTTTCTTGACCATCAATTTAAAAAAATTTCCTTTAGTGCTCTTTTAACACTTTTTTATAATCATATAAATCATGTCTTGCGTGTGAATATCATTGCATTCTAGCTAGTGCTACCTCATCACCACACGGTTTGCATCTCTTTTATGGCTTATGCGGAGCTCTCTAAAAGTGAATTGGGATTGCTTTTGTTTATGACTTGCGAGATCTCTTTTTTTTTCCTTCTCTCTTCAAGTCTTTCCCATAAGATCTATGAATCCAAGTTTCTCATCCACTCCTCGTTTTTGGTGACGGTACTGTGTCTTTTCTTCTTTACTATCCTTTCGTTAGGGTCTTTACTTTCTTGTTCCTTCCCACCCATCTGTCGTCCTTTTCTTGGATCAGGGTCCTGAGTTCAAATAAGACTAAAATATCCTTATTTAATATCTTTTCTCACAGATAATCTTTTTATCTCATTTTCTCCCAAACAGAGGCCACTATTCTTTGCGTTATGCGTCGATGATCTTGGGATGCGTTTTTCTTCTTTTTATTCTTATATTATGGTAACCCATTTTCTTTCTTTCCTTATTTTTTTTTGGTGTGTGTTGTGTTCTTCCTTGGACGCGGTCATGGTGCTAATCGAGGGAACTAATGTTCACTTTTACTTGTTTTCCGCATATATACCATCCGACCTTTAACGATCTTCCCTATCTGTTATCCACTATGGTGTGTGTCTGTGTCCGCATGCGCGCGGTTTGTGGTGTGGATATTGGTAACTCCAGGCTGTTATTCGTCTGGCTGATGATGCTTTTTCGTTTCTCTTTTCCTGCCACCTTTTTTTTTTTTTTTTCGATTTTTCTGTGGATTTTTGGTATTTTTGTTGGTTGTTCTTTTCGGTGTGTTTCTCCGCCCACTTCTCCCTATCGGGGTATGGATAATTACGCCCTCCAATCCCTTATTTGTTTCTCCCGTCGTGGTGTTCGAGCCCCTTCTAAATTGTTCATCGCATTGTTAACTATCCCTTTTGTTTTTTACACAAATTAATACTTATAACTATTACATTACTAATGTTCCCCAGCACCTTTTTTTTTTCCTTCCTCTTAAAATCTTTTCCGATTTCAAACATATCTCTATCATATTCTTTTTATTTTTTTCTTATTACATTATTCCTTACTTATATACCTAAATTTCTTTTTTATCAATGGTTCATTCTCAATAAAATGTACTTTCATCATTTTCTTATACTTTTTCTACTTACTTTTTCTAAAATTTATTTTTTTCGTTTATTTTTTACGCAATTCTTTTTAAAATTTCCATCTTCTTTTTAATCTAAATCAGTATTTCAGGTTCTTTTTCTCACTTATTAGTGCCAGGATTTTTCCACATAGCAAATTGTAGTTTTTCCTTTTTCTAGCAACTGGATAGCGTTGTGTTGTTTCGTTCGGGTATTCGTTTTGGATCTTGTTGTACTATTACAGTTGTCTTGTATGATCAGTGACCTTTTGTTAATTGTTGTTTGTTCTTGTCGCTCCGTGTGGCAGTACATCAGATTGGATGTCTTTATCTGTGGCCTCATATATTTTTTAGTTTTACGGTCGTTCTGTATTGATTATTATATGTTGTATTTTCATATTTGGTTAAACTGTTGAATTACCTTTCTTTCGATTTTTATCTGGTTTTCCTTAGCGTATTTGATTTTTTTCTGAGTTCTTTTACTAAATATATTATATTTATTATCGGACATTAATATATGCAAATGATCTCTGATGGCTGAATTCTATTATGATTTTGATCACCTACCGTCGGTCTCATACTGTTTTCTGCATTTGTGCTTTACTTGTTTATTAAAAATTAGTTGTCTTCATTGTTGATTTTTGAGTTAGTTTTTTATTCCTTCTTCTTACTTGTTTTATAACTTGTGATATCATTATTTTTGCACCCTATATACTCAATTTTAGTTACTGTCATTACTGCTCTTTATTTTTGTTCGTTTTATTATTTATATTTATATATATTACCCCTCTATCATTTTCTCGTCCATGTCAGTCCGTTCTGGCGTCAAGGTAATGGGGCGTGTTGGCGGGCCGAGCGTGTTATGCGCTCCCGTTGTAATATTGTTCCTGTAGTTTCGGGTTTTTCCTAAAGTACTAATCTTAATTTTTTAATGTTATTTTAGTATTACCTTTTGGTTCATCCCATTATTTAAATAGCGACTATTTTCCCCTTTCCTTTTCATTCTTTTATTTTTTTTATTTATATCCCTTTTTTTTCAATGCTAACGTCTCCACTTCCCACTCTCGTGATATATTCTGCTCTAAACATACCCACTTAACCACAATATACTAAAAAAAACAACAACATAACGATTCAAAAATATCTTCAAAAAATTGTAGTAGGTTCTGTTAGCCTACTACTATCCTCCTATTATCTGACCGAACCTCATTGGATATTACAACTTTCTTATATTCTTATTCGTATCCTGTTGCTAAACCCTATTCCCCATCACGCACTCCGATGAACACAACTGTAATCAAATATATAACCAAAAATTCATTTGTATCTAATTATCATGTAATTATCTTTCTTATGATTACGAACGACTCTTACATTATCTACGACCATGAACCTTTTAATTGGTTCCCCCTCCTTTCACCTCAACCTACGCTCTATATCCATATATCATCCATTTCTTATTCAATATTTTTGTCCTTTTATTTTTTTATATCTACCTAAAGCACATACCACCAACGGGTAATTACCGATAACCGATGTCAGGAATATACAATGCGCGTCCCTCTCTATGCCTATTTCGTACCGGGGAATCTCACGGTTACATGATGCACCCCATTCCCTCTCCACTTCCAGTGGGAGGGTCCATCCTGGATCCCTTCTTGACATCACGCTCTTTCTTGTATTCTTTATGTGGTGTCTCGCGGGATTCTCTATCCGCTCCTTCCCTTCTTAAATTTTTCTGGGTTCATTCTCTCGGACATTAACCTTCCCCTTTCATTTTCTTCGTGGTCGCGCTGTTGATATCTTCCCCTCGTCTCTGGCTTTCCGTCAGCTCCCTCTTATATAATCTCTTTTGCCACTGTGCTATATATACCTAATCTTACAAATCATATTATATATATATTATATCTATCTTAATCATATTCATTATATATATTATCAATCATTTTTTTATTTTATTTTATATACTTCTATTCTTATATTTTATTCTATCTTATATAATTTTATTCATTATGTTTTTCATATATTTTTTAATACTTATTATATTTATAATTTATTTTATTGTTTTATATTAAATATTTATAAACACTTCGATAAATAAATAAAAAGTTTACTTTTTTCTTATAATTATTTATATACTTACATTGTCACCTCACATCTCATTTCCCTCCCTAAAAAAATAATGCCTAATTTTATTAATGTTTATGTTTACGTTTTTTTTTTCTGTGGTCTTCTCCCTACATTATTTTTCTTTTCTCTTGCATTATTCACAATGATTATTTTTACTATTTATGTTCTCATTACTAGTATTGAATTTTAGTCTCTTCTTTATCTTCTGTGTTCTCTAGTTCACTGTATGCGTTTATTTTTTATAGTATTTTCGTTTATTTTATTTTATATCAATTATTATTTCTGAATTTGGGGTTCGTTTTTTTTTTTTATTTTTGTTTTTTATTTTTTTCTTTTCTTTTTTTCTTGATTATTTCTTGTTCATTTTGTTGTTTTTTTTTGTATTCTCTGTTATTTTTTTTTCTTTATCAGAGGTTTGTGTCTTTTCTTCGTTAATTTATTATTTTTTTGCCTTAATTATGTGACAATAAAGTCTGCAATTTTGTTTTACTCCTCCTTTCTTTTTCTCTCTTTGATTGGTTTGTATTATGACTTAGATCTTTTTGAGTTTTTTGAGAGTATTGAGTAGTTGTTTCTCTTGGGTCTTCTAGGATGCTATTGGACCATGAGTATATATTATATATTTGTGTATATATTATCTTACTATCTTAATTTACCTAGGTCGTTTTTATTTGTTATTGATATTTAATCATAGTCTTGTTTATTATTATTTCTGCCTCAACCCGTTGAGACCTTTTGCTATGTTAATATTATTTTACGCTACCCTTTATTATTGTAGGGCTATACTCCCTCTATATACATATGTTGGTTCCTTTTTTTATATCTGTTTATGTTATTGAGTCATATCATTATTCAAGCTTTCCTGAGCTTATTTGATTTTTTTAGCTTTCCTTGTTTGGATTATTCTATAGCGTACTATTCTTGCTTCTCATTTTGTTCTATGATTTATCCATGAACCATCCTTATTACTTACCTCGCCTGGGCTTTATAGTACTATACTAGCCCATTGTCATCACTAACGCTATTAGATACTTCGTTTTTATTTGAGTGCTTCGTGATCTTGCGTAGCTTTTTGTATGCATTTCTTGGATGTGAGTATATACTATTAGTATCCGTGTGTTATTCGTATTTGGATTATTGGCTTAATGTTATCTATTATTTCTCTCCTGACTATAATTGAGTGATACTTAGTTATTTGTTCCTTTTTCGCTTATTATCTTGTTTCAGTTAGTTGTTGAGTCATCGATATATTATTTTATTCCCGTATTCATTTATTTATGGTATCTTAGTAGTGCTGATTCCATTCTTAGTTTCATGAGAGTTCTAGTTTACCATCTTGAATTCTATTATCCTATTTCCGCCTCGTCTTCCCGATTAGTCGATCATTTAAGCTGATGACCTCGATTTTATCGTAATTCTATGTTTGAGTGAGAGTAGCCTTCTTTCTTGTCTCGCGACTGTGTCGTACTTACATAATATTTCTTGTCTCGTTCATCCCGCGCCAGTGGCACCTATTCCCGAATGCGTCAGCTTTGCGATATTCAAATAAATTAAGCGCAGAGTGCTACGACATTGTGCTTTAACGTGAGTATAATTTACAGCCGTAAATAGCCAAGAGAAACTAAGCTATGTATATAACGTGTCTGTTATTGTCCTGTGTTATGTGTGATAATAGATGTTACCGTGGCTTTGATAAGACTGCGCCTAGACACCGTCGTAGGCCCGCAGAGATCATTCCTTGATCGTGTAGGAATGTGTAACAAAGATATATTATTCTTATTGAGTTTTTACTGATCTATCCAACAAGAACACTGTAGATCGATGCGCCCATCTTGTTGTTGTTTTTGTACCTATCGGGGATATAACAGTTCCTGGTCTTGTACTCCTCGGTCTATAAGTCGATGAATGATGAGTAGATGAGTTTTATTTCCTCCTGTCTCTTACTCGTTTTGTTTTATTCTCTCTATTCTTAATGTTATATGTTTTTCTATTTTCTTTTTCTCACTTCATTCCGTTTACATTTTAACAGTGTTCTTTTCTGTGTGTGACTCTGTTGAATATCTTTATTGTCATTGTTACATGTTCTAGTGACATACTTATTGTGTCTACGTATCGACAGAATATAGAGGAACTTCACACTCATAAACGGACTAGAGAACTATTATAACTAGTTATTCTTTAGTCTTCAACCCCGCATAGGTTTTTTACATATTCTTACTGATATCTAAATTCAACTGTATGCAGGCCATCTTTAATCAGCGTACCTTGCCTGTCCTGCTCTGTTAGTCTGTGAGTATTCACCACGCGCTTGACATGCGAGTTTGAGTGAGTTCCACGTGTTGGATAACTTACATGTTGCTTATTAGAAGTCAGACTCTTTTTATGAACGTTATCTATACTTGTGATGATGTTACTTTACGTTTAGTTCTTGAAAATTATTTATCTCTCCATCATTTCCCGATTTATACAGCATAACCTAGTCACTTGTATATATTTGTGTTTTTAGTGGATGAGATTCACCAGTATAATGTCTATTGGTCTGGCTATGAATCACAGTCGTATGATTCACTTTTAGCTTTCACTCTATGACGTTTGGCACCGCATCCTATTGGCGCCATGCCAATTTCCTCGCGAAGTAGCTGAAAAAAAACCATATGCTTGTCTGTACTAATCAACTATCATTATTTCATTTCGTCAGCTCCTTACTATTATTGCGGTATTAGTTGCTTATTAAACGACCTGAACACCTGTTCCATTCTTGTGTCTTAACGAATTAGTTTTTGTGTGAATGTGCAGTTGAGAGCAAGAGTCGCTTCTTGTACATAGGTGTATTTAAAGATTATCTCTGCACACGCACACCTGTGTTCAGCTAAATATCACTTACGCGCACGTGCTAATTGTCTTATTATATCACTCTGGTTTGGACATTATACATGTTCACTATTACCTATTAGGACAAAACGTGTCTATCACTCTATTACTTGAAATATTTGAGGCCTATATTTTCTCCTTCTTTTCTATTTCCTTCTATCTTTTTTTTTTTCTTTTTATATCTTTCATTCTATTTATTTTAAAAGATAAATGTTTGTAAAGGTGATACGAAGATAGCTCTTAACTGTAATTATATTTACAATTATTAATATATCTTCCATTATTAAGCTATATTCGCTCCCTAATTATTCCTCTCGAGTAGCAAAGTTGTTCGATATTACTTGATCTCTGGCTACTCTCTGATACATGAAACACAAAAATGCCCTCAGTTAGGTTATTTTCAGTAAAATCATTGTCATCAGTAACTGATAAGTTTTGTGTTCTGCTTATTTGTGTACGAAGTGTACTCTGTGGTAGATTTGGTTCTGCTCGTGTTATAAGAATACTAGAGGTGATAGAGAGGGCTGTGGAATTTAACTTTAAGTGTGAAGTCCTCGTTTATTTATCGAGCTTGTGTGTTGAGAGCTGATTTACATGTCTTCTATGCTTTTGTGTTGACGCCAATAAGGTATTGGTTCGCATGTGCGTTGTAATTGAACGTTAAGGCACCGGCGAGAACTATCATGTTGTTATAGCGTACTTACTGTTCGAGGAGGATGTTCGTGTGGGTCTTCGAAAATGAATGGTATAGACTGTTGTATCCCTTGGCTTGATGTCTCGCGCGTGTGCAAGACTGACGAGGCTGCGATGCTCGGTGCGATGAATATTATATATATGGTTTTTGTGTGTTTTATGGTGCTTATTTTTTTCGCGTCGTTTCTATTGTCAGAGACGCTGAATGTTATATCCTATTGGATATAGTGAATGTCCTAGGATTTAGTGCTTCCACGTTGAGTTTTTGTGATGAGATAATGAATTTATTTTTCTGCACTATATATCGTGCTACTATGTACGTTAGTGGGTTGTCGGCTCTGGACCTGACTGTTGTTGATGTTTTTTCTTCTTATGATGCAGTATACTAGAAGCGGGCTATTAGTGTTGTTTTTACACTATGGATATCCATTTTGAGTATCTATAGGTCTGGTTTAGTAATTGTGGCTCTACTGGTGGATGGAAAGGTAGTTGTGGGTATGAGTCGATTGCAGATTTTGTATCGCGCCGGGCTAGTCTGTTATATTAGTATATATGTTTGTTTTATATTTAGTTCGGATTGCAATTTCGTTTTTACGTGGCGCATACTGCGGAGACGCTTTGGATGAAGTAGTACTTTTTCGCCAGGGTATTTAGCTTGGTGTGTAACCGGCGTCGATATTTAGCATACAATAGTCTTTAGTATATTCAATGTACTCTTTGTCATAATGGTTATTGCATGATTCATCGTCAGGTCCACGGGCATTTCTGCGATAGTGTCGCACTTATTTTAATTATTCTTCTCGTTTGCGCTCTACTCTAATTGTGATGGCACCACACGCTTGCTTCTCAGTGAAAGTGTCTCCTATAGTCCTATCCTGTCTCTTTGGGCGCTCTACTCTGACTGTCGCGGATATATGTGAGAATATTGAACAGTTGCTGTGCTGGTTACGGGGGGGTCGCGAGTGACTATGCGGTTGGATGTCCGCCCATGAAGCAGGGCGATCCGTTTTGTCCTGCGACTTCTGGCGCGTTGATAATGGGCTCGTGTGGACAAGTCTGGGAGCAAGTGTGTGGGGAGGGGGTGAACGGAGGTTGTTGTCGTATTCGTTGTGCTATCTTAAACCTAGTTTATATGTTATTTCGTCTCTATGGTCCTTGGCATGAAGGTTTTGGGTGGTGTAATGCACTGAATCGCATCTAGTGCTCTGAGACAGTCTGAAGATTTAGTGTTCCTCTCTCTGTCGGCCATCTCCAGTGTGCTGTTAATAGTCGTGTAAAAAGTTATGTGCTGGTAGGGGGTGTAGTGTACTCAAGTACATTGTGTATGTCGTGGTGGGTGTGGATGTTTGTAGTGGATGGAGGTGGCTGTGTGTTCCGGTTAGTTCTGAGTGTGGATAAGGGTTTTTGGATATATGGCCGAGTGACCATAGGGTTGGGTGAGGGAGTGTGCGAGATGTGGGTATATGTTATGGTAGGAGTGAGTTGTTTTATGAAGTTTTGAGCTGTTAGGAGCGGGTGGAGTTAGTAGGTCGTGAGGGGTTTGCGAGATGAGTGACAATAACAAGGATTAAGGATTTTCTGGTAGAATTGATTCCTTGCACTCACCTCATCCTCAGATGGAAGGTGATGTACGGATGCTCTGTACGTCGATAATAGCAGTGTTGGATATGGTGTTGCTGCTTATTAGCATCCAGTGATAAGTCAGCCCCGCGATAGGGCCTGCGCGCCCTTTTGTGTATTTGTAATTTACTATGTCGGAGTTGAGATTTTTTTGAGCAGGTGGGCTCTGAGGAATCTATGCGGTCGTGGGGAAGCAATGAGTGTGTACTGTGTAGTTCTGAGTTTGTTCTAGTAAGTGGTAGGATAGGTGTGTATTTGCCTGTCACGGTAAATGTTGTCTGTTGTTAGCAGGGTGTGAGGTTTTTAGTGTTCCGTGTTTGTTGAATGCAGCGTGAGTCGATGAATGCGGCTTGAGTCAACATACTCGTCCATACGGTGATATAGGAACTGTGGACCGAGTATCATTTTGGCGTGAGTTTTTGTTTACGGGTTTTCGTTCTGCGTGGACCATAATCTTTAGTTGTTTAACATGAATAAATATCTGTGTTTGGGAGTGGAAGAGTTGTGCAGTATCTTTCCTTTGTGTTAGATGTGATGAATCAGACTCTGAGGGGGTGCCTACTGGAAGCAGAACATTCTATTGTCGAGTAGCCAAAGTTTTCTAATTGTTGTTAAGGTATTTATCTCTTGGGTTGTTAGATGACGTGGCTATAAGTTTACGTCTCGGATTTGTTCTGAAAATGAGGTCTGATATATCTTGCGCTATAGTTGCATTAAGTTCTTTGTGTGGATGGTGTGGTTACGGATGGCAGGTCTGCTGGAAAAGGGCGGAGAGGAGGAAAGAGATGAGAGAATGGCGTCCTGTGGGCGCGTTTTGTATATTTAAGTAGAGAGAGATGTTGTAATTTTGTGAGAACCTCCGCAAAAAAGTCTTTAGTTATGAGTAATTTATAAAGCTTTTTTTGAGTTTACTTGTCAGGGAGATTGAAGGATATTTTGAATAAGATTAAATGTGTGGGACAGTGTCAAAAGGCTATTGTGACTGATTGAATGCTGGTGCAGAATTTTAGGATCTCATGGGATGCGGGATCTCGTTGAAGCCATTGATGATGTTTTGGTGTTTTGGGTGTGTTTTGTGGTAAGAGCTGTAGTTGTGAAGTGGTTGCTTTTAAAGCTATGTTGGAAATCTGGGAGGGTGGTGAGGTGGAGTTAATATTTGTTTTATATTAGTTTCTCCTCAGTAGTATTACTAATGGCATGGAGATGACGAGAAATTGGTGAACGGTAAGCGAGGGGGAGTTGGGTCGTCTTTTTTTGGAGTTGAGTTTTTTGGTAGTATTGGATGCTTTGATTTTTACCAGACTTTGATGGGATATATCTTACGTATGAATGCTTGCAGATTTTTGTTGAATACATTTCACGTGATAAAGCGACGAGAGTGTTGCTTTTTTCACCTGCATGTGGTTATTAGATGTTATGGTCTAGAAGATTAAGTCTGGTCCGCCTGTGGCTGGACATAATTTTTTGAGGTTTTTGATGGTTTCCTGCTAATCCTTTTCAGTGATTATTGTTTGAGTATCAGCAAGTGCTAATGGGGATATTTTTTTAGTTTCCTCTTATTCGTGGTGGGTTGGTTTTACGAGAATATTAAGCATATAGTTTTTTTTTTTGGTATTTATCTTATTATAGTTTTTTTCTGGTTTATACTTTTTTGTAAATATTTTTTTTGTTCGTCTTGTTTTATCCGGGGATAAAGAGAATTGGTGTATCTGTTATTTTTGCAGTGTGTTAACGGAAGGGGGATTCTCGTTCGGCAGAGGAGGGGTTCGTATATCCTGTGTGAGAGTTATTTAGTTTTCTGATGATATTTGCCCTTCTAGTTAGTGTTTCTATCTATAACATATTTACTGTTAGGAGTTGAGTGTAAGACGTTAGCCCTGAAGAACTTATTTGTTGTGTGTTGGTGGCTCATGAGGTGTTGGTGTTGTGATATTTGGAGTATTGGGCGAGTTCTGTTAAGTGTGTTACACAATATTTTTCTAATACATTATACTACGAAATAATATAAGAGATGTGAGTTAAAGATGTCTGGAATAGAATCTAAATATCTGATCGTTCCTAAAATTTGGAACTTCAAATATTAAAATTGGATTTTATTTTATCTTTGTTATATTATTATTTTTTGGCGTTATTTTCCGTGAGTGAGTCTTTATATGGTTGATGTCACTGTCTATTTTATTTTGAGGTACTTTTTTGTATATGATTGTATGAGTAGGCTTTTATTTTGCTACTTTTTGATACCAACAATGATTTTTAATATCTATAGATATTATATTTATTATATATTAACTAATATATATATTCATTATTATATTGTATATATTTTAATTATATTGTTTTTTCTATTCATTATTGCCATTATCATTTCTAGAAATGTGTATCAAGTAGCAAAATCTTCATGATAAACAGTATGATAAATTCTTGTCTGGGATTTGAACTCGTTGCTTTTTTCGCATACAAGCTGTACTTTTTTGAATAATATTACTTAATTTTTATATTTTTTATTATATTTTTTTTACTTTTTATTTTTATATTAATATTTTTTGTTTTTATTCTTCATTTTTACATTTACCTTATTTTCAGTTGCATTCAATGTTCAATGTTCGTTTCTTTATTTACTTTTTTTCTTACTTTTTTACGAATAACTTATCTTTATTTTAATTATTTTTATAGTTATTTGTATTATTTTATTCTTCGTTATTTTTCGTTCTATTTTCTTATTTATATATTTTATATCTTTTTTTATTTTTTTACCTTTTTTTTTTCTTTCATTTTTATTTTTTTTTTTATCTTTTTTACATTTCCCTATGTGTTTAAAACTTTCTAATTTGATTTTTAATTTTTTGTCTGTTACTTGCTATTGTCCTATGATCTCATTGTTTTAGTGGGTCTATTGTACTGTCTGTGTTCACTCTTGTTTTCGTTAATTTTACGCTTCTCTTCACTTTTAGAGTAGATCTCTCCTGAGTGTATTAGATTTATCTCAGGTTTCCGTGGCCTTCGTCACGGGTTGGAGAGTATTGGTGGGAACGTCCTCTCGTCTACGCTCCCTATCGCGGCCTATATTCGAGCATCGAGCGCGCGTGATGCTTTCGAGAATAGTCTATACTAGGTGCCGCGCGAGCGCCTCTACTTGGTCACTTTTCCATTATTTGAATTTTCTTCACTATTTTTTTTATATGGGGTGATGGTGGAGCCCTATGGCGTTGATCCACGATATGTGGGTCAAAATTCGCCCTGCTCCTCGCCCTAGTTACTTGATAATTGTATTCTAGTAATATATTTAGTAAGTGCAAGATATCGAATATAATCTTATATTTTATTTTTATGTATTGTCTTCGTCTATTATATTAGATTTAGGAATCTATATTATCGTATGAGTATCTATATGCTCCATGGAAGTTAGTAAATCTTTCAGTTGCTCTTTCGTGAGTTAAGTCTTCTTGTACTATTTGCAATCATTATGTTGTCATTGTAATTGACGAATATTGTATTTTTTGCGTTGTGTTAATTCAATTTGTAATTTTTTTGAATTATCCATTTATCTTTAGTTATTTATATGATTGAGATGACCTTGATGTGATGTCTCTCAGTGTATAGTCGTGGATAGTTGTTGGAAGCTTCTAATTGTCTTATATTTCAATTTTATATTTATGGATTCTGGCCGTTATGAATAAGAATTATAGCGGTGGTGGCTTTTAGGTGCTAGGGATGATTAATATCATGAAACGATTAAGAATAGAATGAGATTTAGAGGGTGCCTATACCATTTTATCCTCTGAAATGATTTTGGTTTTGTGTGGCGAAATTACTGTACGTAAGAGTTGTTAAGAGGATTTCTGGTTCAGATGTTATTTCATGGCAGGATTGCGTAATAATAGGAGTAGGATTATGAAAAGTATTAACACATTACCTTAAGTCATATCAATTAAGTAGAGGTTTACTTCGTTGGTGTAGGTAGCGACAGTGTCCCAGTGGTGTACTGTTATGATTTGAATGGATCTATTGCTATCGTGTCGTCAATTCCATAGGAATTGCTGAATGGTAAGTGATGGTGGCTATGGTGCATAAATTAAATCCTTTGGTATGATACTTTCTATGTGAAGGACTAAAAGTCTTGTAAGTGTATTCAAAGGGATGTTATTTCTTACATAACGCAAGTTCTTTTTAGTTGTTTAACGTTATTTAGTTTCATCGTACTTATTATGTAGTGAATCTATCTATGCGTTGGGTAATTATCTTTATGTGAGAGGGTTATAGGATCTAGATAAGTTCACATTACTTGTGATTCAGATGCGATCAATTTTTACGGTGGCAATTGTTATGATGTTTGCAGAAAGAACTTGATATATTATTTGATGAGGAATGAAACGCATTTGTGTAGTAGACTGTTCCGTGTAGTAGGAGTAAAAAATGAAGAGACATAATTTGAAAAGTATATAGAGATCGGTTCTTTTGGTCATGTGTGCACAGGTATAGTAATGGAGTCGTCCTCGTTTGGTTAAGTGTATTATTATATTGGTGAGGTTTGTGCCTCGAGTAGTCAA
The DNA here is from genome assembly GCA_015478945.1 of Trachelipus rathkii. Classification (NCBI taxonomy): domain Eukaryota; kingdom Metazoa; phylum Arthropoda; class Malacostraca; order Isopoda; family Trachelipodidae; genus Trachelipus; species Trachelipus rathkii. The sequence goes on from JABUQX010022204.1 coordinate 32,244, forward strand.
TGCTCGCGTCTTGGATATGGAATAGAAGTGTTGTTCAGGTGATGTGGATATTTCCTAAGAGAGAATAACGATGTGGCAGAAGACGGAGAAAAAGGTGCGTAATAGGCAGTGAAGGCAGGTTTTTTGTGTAAGGGGCATAGGTTGTGCCCTGGCACCTGGCGCCAAGGATGATAGCCACATTTGCCGACATGCCATTGTTGATTATGATGCGGTGGCAAGTCTGCCTGAGGCTTTCTTTTCCTGTCGGTCTTGCCGCAATCATTAAATCTTTCTAACTACGCAGTTTCTGTCGCCCACCTTTTTGACCCTTGGCATTTCTTTGACTCAATTTGTGTCTGAATGTAATGAGAGTGTTTCGCCGGTTGGATGGATATATTGTTTATGTATGTCTGTTGCGTTGCTTTATTTACGATGCTTATTCTTTTTTTTAACTCTTTTTTTGTCTGCATCTTTCTTTACTATAGTGGTATCTTATTAAGACTGACTTTCCTACAGGGTGGTTATCTGCATTGATTTAATATTGACTTTATTCTCATTTTTATTCTTGTAGCTCGTGTAGATGGAGTTATTTGAGAAGTCCTTATTTTTTTAAATTTAAATAAACTATGCAGGAAATTCTAACATCTTACTGCGTTTATAATTTTACTTAAAGTATTGTAATTTACCTTAGTATATTATTTCATATTGAGGATAATATATTTTTATATTGTGCA
>JABUQX010022205.1:0-7500 GCA_015478945.1 Trachelipus rathkii
AGAGGAGGGAGGTTGAGGTAAACAATTAGTGTTGTGTATCTAATTACACTACTGTTTGTGTATTTAACTACAAGTCATGTAACATTGGTTATATTAAGTGTTTGTGAGATAGCATGTTATAAAAGTTGATGAGCGAGAGCGGAAGGGAGACACAAACTAAATGAGTGTAAGGGTGAGATTTATGTGCGTGTGCTCTGCTGGTGTACTGGGTTTTATTTGGATTCTAAATAGCGCTTTCTGTATTTAATAACAGTCCTTATTAATTGTTACTTGTAATTAATTTACGTGATAATTTGATTAAATTAGGCGTTTCCAGTCAACAGACTACGAGTTAAGCCTAACCTTATAACTTTAATATATCTCTGGCCTAGGCTAAGCCTAAATTTAGGCCTTGTTTCAATTTTGTAATACTACTTTTAAAGAGACTTAAGTTTATCTTCTTTAAGGGCCTTTAGTGATATGTTAAACGTAGTGGTTAAAATAATAGCGTACTAGGTGTAGTGAGCTAATAATAATCTTAAAGTATGTATTCTGTGTAGAATAACTAGTGGGAACTTGCTGAGACGTAATATGTGGATTAGCTCGCTGTTTGTGTTTGCAATGCAGAGATGATGTTTTAAGGAAGGAGATTGCAGACTGGGTGCAAGATATGCTCGGCGATTGAAAGACAGAAGTATTTGAGTTGAGAAAGAAAAAAGAGAGGAAAGCTGTTAGGAAAAAGGTTAGTAGGGATGTTGAGACGAGGAGGGAGTGGGATATAAGGGGTAGACAGGAATAGTGAATCACCTAGGCAGGAAGATGAAGAGGGAAAAGGATATAAGTAGTTGATAATTAGGTCTCAAATGATATAGATGCTTTGTATGGATTAGAAATAATAATTTGAAAGATGGATCTCGAAAGTCAGTCGCTGTGACCTGCAGTAACAGGTAGACTAGGTCTTCGAGATGGGGAGGGCATCATAGAGCGCCAAATGGTATGTTTGATTTTTCTGAAGGAAGACTGAAAACAGTTGGTACATTGAGACTCATGACACGAATATACCTAGACAAAGTACTTTTCAAAAGAAATCAAAAAGAAACGATTGAGAGTAAGTTATCCAGGTGCCAGAGTGAGTGATATCGGGGATAGGAATGAGATAGAGAAATTGATTCTAACAAATGTGTGATTCAGATGTGAATTGTGCATGTGGGTAACAAAATGAATAATAGGCGACTAGAAGCGTGGATTTAGCAGCTTTATGGAATTGGATTCAGAGATGAGCTTAAGTGGCAGAAGGTGCAATGATCTGGGATTTTACCTAGGTTAGGTGGCAGGTCAGGAATGGGGGAGTATGGGCTTATAGTTAATGAAAGGGGTTAGGAAATTATGTTTTTTCAGAATATTCAGGATTTAATTCGAGGATTTGTGGAGAGAATTTTCATGGATAAGATCTTTTGCAGCGTGGAGTTCACTTGACGATCGTAAGCAGTAAGTTTGATGCTTAATTCAGTACCACGTTTGGAGACTTGTTTGCACAAAACTAGGCTAGTTGGGGGTGGTGGCTAAATCTATATCATGGTACTATATAGCTCGGAGGGAGATAATAGAGCTAGTTGGTTGCTTCAACCAGGTCTCACACTACATGATCAGATAAATCCTAACCAATAACGCACAACCGCATATTCGAGTATCAAATGTGTTTTACACAAATGCTCATAGCCTAGAAATAAAAAACAGATGAGAACTGATTAGCTTATAACCATCAATGAGACATCTAGACCATTATTGCCATACTGAGGCATGCGAGTCTAATGAGTTATATGAGACTCCTTTCACGAATATGAAATAGACACGGATAATATCACACTTTATTTCTACGCGTAGAGGAAAGACAGGGTCGCTCGTCGTGGGTCGCTTTGAGGTTAAAGGCACTCTTCCAACATCTGTATTAATCGTGACTTTAAATGAATCAGACTATTGAAAGTAGGTGTGGCGTACTATTATCTGTTATACAATTAATCATTTAGCAATAGGGGCACTTTTATAGACCTCTGCGAGTCAAGAATTAGACGATGGCGAAATTGCTCAAGAATAGAGACAGCGCTTCAGCATGCACAGTAAAGAAAGAAGTATAACCGTGCATAATGGGTGATTTTTAATTTTCCGGGCATTCAGTTGGATTTACCTTGTCTAATAATGGACGCATTTAAGTAGGTTCTGATATCATAAATTGCATACTAGATAAACTTTTGACCAGATGGTCCACAGAACCCACAAGATACCAATGCAACTACTGGAGACCTTACATATAAATAAACGATGAAAAGTATGGTGGATGAAGTTAGAGTTGAAGAGAATTTAGGAACTTAGATGACATAATATAATTAATTTAATATGAATGTAAAATCTGGGCCCAAATTGCAGTTAATAAGGAAAAGAGTCTTAAATTTCCGACATGGACGATTTTTACCAATTTCGAGACCTGCTTTAGTACAAACTAACTGGGAAAAGAGTTTAAAGACCAAACTGTTTTATCATGTGGGAAACATTTTAAGCAAATTTTTAACGAATATTCCAGCTCAGTATGTGTTTAAAGATAAACGCCCACTTAGGGATGGGCAAAAGAGAAAACCTGTTTGGTGAATAGAGAATAAGAGAGAAAATTAAATGGAAAAGCGTAGATGTTTGTAAAATATTTCAATAGGTAAATAGGGAAGATGATTTAGAAAATTATAGGAAAAATAGAATGAACTTAACCAATCAAATAAGAAAGGCAGAAGAGAGAGCAGAAATTAATTTTAGCAAGGAATAGATAAAAGAATTCTGAAAATGCTTTTTTAGCTTTTATAAATTTAAAAGTAAGAATAGGAGAATTGGTTTTAAATTTAAAATTGATGAAAATTTTAGTAAGTTCATATAAGGAAAATTGGTCAACATTCAATGCTTATTTGCTTCAGTGTTTACTGAGGAGAGATTAGATAATAGTTTGGATTGGAGAACTAATAAGTATCATGTATGCATTTAACAAATAGACTTACAGAATTGAATTGATGTAAAAGATATAAAACGTTTATAAGATTATATTGGCCCAAGTAAAGCTGCAGGCCCTGATGGTAATATATGGTAGAATTCTTGAAGAGGGTAGTACCAGCATATTGCAAAGGCAACTGTATTTGATTTATTAACGCGATCCTATAGCATTGTGAGGGTAACAGATGTCTGGAAAACTGGCATATGTTTGTGCCTATATTTTTGATAAAGTTAAAGCTTTTGATAAAGGTTCCCTCAACATAAGGCTGATGAATAAAGTTATGCAATGTGTGTATAGGGTGGAGTGGTACATGGTTGGATTAAAGATGGTTGTCGAAAGTAGAAAAAGCAGTCGTATTAGCAACTAAATGGGAATCAAGTCATCATGCGGGTCGAAAGTAGTAGAGATGGAGTGGTGTTCCCACAAGGGTTCGCAGTGCTGGGCCAACTATTGTTCTTCGTCATATATATGAATGATTAGAACCCTGGACTTCAAATGCAAGGTTTGCCTCTTAAGGATTTGCAGATGATTTCCCAAGTGGGTTCGGGGCCGACCGTCAGTCTAAAGAGAATAGTGAAGGAATGTTACATAACAGCGATCAAATGGATCTTGAAAAACTTCTTGAGGTGCGGCAGATTTAGATGGCAAAATGAATTTTAATAAGTCAGACAATAGTGTAAGGTGACGTCTGCACGTAGGTCACATACACAAATGAAAAAGATTGTTAACTACCAGCGGACTACTGAGTGGAGAGATTGGGGCGTGAGCTCTGCCAGGACGCAAGAAAAAAGATTTTAGGTGTGAGTTATAAAGCCAGTAACGTGTTGAAAGAGTAGTCTAGCAGTCAGTGTTTGGAAGCTAGAAATAAAGCTGAACAAGATTGCCTCTCGGGTCATCAATAACAGCTCGGAATGTCTGTATTGGCGATGAGCAAGGAAGTAATGGTGAAGTATAAGCTCGGTGATATGTTAGCTAGTAGTATTTAGGGCAGTTAATAGAGGGTAACTGTGCACAAGTTTGGGCCCCTTATTTTAAAGAAGAGACTTAGAACATGCATAGAAGAGAGTGCAACGTAGAGGCAACAAGGATGAATTTCTGGAGTCTTGAGGGTAAGAGCTAATGAGGAGAGGCTGACAGGAGTTAGGAAATGTTTTCTGTAGAAAGCGCGATTTCTTTCTCAGAGGGGACATGATACAGTCTACAAAATATTTACATCTATTGCTAATACAGAGAGATCAATAAATTTTCCATAGTAGAACATGGACAGGGTGACCAGGGGGCATAATAGAAAAATTAAAGAGAAAGCATGCCAATACTTGATATAAGAAAGAATGCATTCAGTAATAGGGTTGTTAACTTTGGAATGGTACTGCCAGAGGAGGTTGTTGAGTGTTACTCGATTGCATTTCAACTTAAAAAAAGGGTTTTTATATTTTTTCACGGGGGTTTTTATAAAAAAAATGGGATGGGGGATATTTCAATTTTTCTGGGGAGATCATATAATATATTAAGACGAAGCCAAATGAGCGGGTTATTTAAGTTTGTGATAATACGTTATAGTTGTGGCAATTGTGACTCTATCAACTTAGTTTTAAATTGCAATGTGGATGGTTTGGGTATATCATATTTATATATCATTAGTATTGACTAAGCCAAATTGGTGAATTTGTAGTTACAACAAATTGGAACAAGCCCTAAGGAATGCTTGTGTGGATTGCATGAAGCATGTTCTGGGTAGTGGGAACTTGACTGGGACAGTCCCCTCGACTAGCGAACATGTGGCTTTTAGCTGTCTCATTATATTCTATAATGTCATTAAGTCTTTAATTATCATTATCATTATTATTTTAATTTTATTTATTAATTATTTTTAGATTGAGCATATATATATATTAACTTTATATATATATATATATATATATATCATATATATATATTATAGTTAATATATATTATATATAGTATATATATATATATGTATATATATATATAGCATCTCAATGAGTATATAGTAACTATATGTAGTGTAGTTTGTTAATATCAGATAGTATATATATACTAGTAATAAATTGGTCCTGCAGCGCGAGATGTACGACTGTTGATAGTTAGGTCATATAGTATAATTTAAGTAGCATTATATATATATATATATATACGCAATTAAGGTTAAGTTGTTAGCTATATCTTAATATGAAGTACTAAGATACATGCTGATCAGTTAATAGTGATTATTAATTGGAGATTAGAGAGTTTGAGAAATTAGTCTGACACTCTGAGATGTAGTGGTATATTATTATCTCGGCCGTAAATCTGAATTTTATAGGGGAGGGATATGTAATTGAGCAATAAATGCCGTGCAGTGTAATACCGGCATGAAGTCCTCATTAGCCGAGGAGATCCGGCACCTGTGTATGTTATTTCACTATCTGGTGCATACGATTAATATCTAATATACTATAATATACTAGTATAAATATGTATATATATAATAATATATACTCATATAATATATATAATATATAATATATATATATATATTATATATATATTACTATATATATACTACTATATTATATAATATATGATAAGTATATATATATAGAGAGAGAGAGAGGAGAGAGAGAGAAGAGAGAGAGAACTATGGAAATTACATCTTCAGATAAATAAATGGGCGTGATCTCTGCCGTATTAAAAAAAATATATATTTCTTAATCAAATTTTATTGTTGAGGTCAGTCCTATCTTCAAGAGTATAATAAAGAGCAATTACAACGAAAGACGAGCGGTTCACTCATTGAAAGATGATTCCTATTGAGACTAAGGAAGAGTAACTCTAACAGACTTACAAAAAGTGTTTTACAAAGAAATTCCCACGTATTTATTCCTTATTTGGCTGCAACACATTGTCAACATCTAGCTATTTTCCAATCTTTACGTAAGTCTTATAATTATAAATGTTAAAGTATTTCAATTTATAAGTCGGAAATCATTTAATTTTGCATTTTTGGAAGTTATAGAAAAGGTAATAGTTGGGCAAACCACCCCACCACCACATTTGGAATGGACAAATACCAAGGATGGTCTGCTAAGTAAAATTGTAATAAAAGATGATAAAAAATTAAAAAAAAAAAAAAAAAAATGGGTGAAGAGTCTTTTAGGAAAAAAAAGTTCAGTTCGTCAAAGTTTAGACTAATCCCCATACAGCTTTTACTGCGACTGATACAGCACCTTCGTACTTAAATCAGATTATACGATTTGGGCCACTATAAACAAACCGGCGAGTAAAATTTATCATCATTTAGGCCTAATTTTATTTTCTTCATTTTAATTTTATAGTGTATTTCTATTATATATATATAGTAATATATATATATAATATATAATTATATATAGTATATATATATATATATCATAATATATATATTATATATGATATATATATATAATATTAACTAGTATAATATATATATATAATAAATATATATATATAATATATATAGTATATATAAATACTACTATGGTCACCTCTAAGAAGGCGCACATCCATAGTCTCAAAAGATACCGACAGCTACCGTGAAAGCAATACATTGCTGGAAGCTGGTCCAATTTTACCGCGGAAATTAAAAAAATAAAATAAAAAAGAATAAATAAAAAGAATTATATATCAAAAACTACAATTAGCTACAGAAAAAGGAATACAGTTTGGAATCCTTGGTAAAATTTTGGATAGAAAATGTAAAAAAAATAAAAAAATAAGAAAGTTATATTGTTAATAATTACTAGTAATATGAATAGAGGAGCCTATTGTAGAGACCTTTTCATTGGTTACCGTTAAAATAATAATAGACTTTCTTATGTAAATTTTTGCTTTTTTTTTTAACTAAAAAGAATGAAAATGGGTATACAGCACCGATGGCAGGAGTCGGGGTTCTCGGCCTTGGCCGGGGAACTACGGGGTAGGACTAATTCCCCCTCCGGGGAGGGTCTCCGGATCCCCGCTCTTTGGGTATTTGGGGTGTCGCGGGGGTTCCTCGCCCCCTCCCCTACGGGGGTATGGAAAACCGGCCCCCCATGTGGTCCCCGTCTGGCCAAAGCCCTATTGTTTTTGCCTTTTATCACTTTTACAAATAATACGAGATATAGATATATATATACTAGTTGCCATTCGTAGCAGGAATATCACCTTTTGATACGTTATTATATGTATGAATATTTACGTATATAGTTAAATTTAGATAATATATCATAACTATAGATCCCAGCACCCCTGCCACGTCAAAAAAAAATAGCCAATATTATTTTGTTTGAAATTTTTTTTTTTGGATTTTTCTTTTACATTTCCTAACCAAAATTTTACAAAGGATTCCAAAAATTGTATTTCATTTCCATATAGCTTTTTGTAGTATTTCGAGATATGATCTTGAGTTTTTTTTTTAAGTTTCGTCGGTAATTTTGGCCAGGATTCCACGCAAGTATCTCTTTTCCGGACTG
>JABUQX010022205.1:15000-31233 GCA_015478945.1 Trachelipus rathkii
ACCCTTTCCGAGATTTTATAGCAGTGTGGGCGGTTCATTTGGGGTGAGGAATTATCAAATAACGGGCAGATGTGCCCAAATTCAAGTAGTAGTTGGGGTAATCATGTATAAGGAATGCCCTCTAAGAATAATATCTATAAATTTAATGTATAACTCATCTAATTTCTTATAACTATAGATGTAATAAGTTTCATGTAATAATAATCAGATTAATAGTAAAAATAAAATAGCAAGAAAAAATTTCTATAAATTTCTGAGTACATTATACCAAATTGTTGATGCATTACTGGCCTAAATAAATATATCTAAAATTAAACAGCAAAGATTTATTATCTATTTTGGATATTTGTTTAGAGGATAAAAATGGACATACTAAACTTTTAGTTTAATAACACGTCCTGAGAATGCTGTAGTTAGGGTTTATATATAAATTGAGTACAGGAAGAGCTAAACTTGTATATATTAGGAATAAGTCTAATAATTCCAGTTAGATGTGGAGGAGTCTACAGAGGTCATAAGATACCTATACGTCCAATATAGTATAATATATGAGTTCGTAAATTAGAAGTTTTATGTAACTGCATACACATATTATATAATGTGAATAATATTTATATATGAAAACAGTAGAAAAGTAAAAAAAAATATATTGTATCATTAATCTAATAATGGTATAATTTTTTTATGTATTAACAAAGAGATATCTAAAACTTCAAGTTTTATTGATTTAAAAATAAAGAAAATGAAATTTAAATGCATAATTCTTGTTATATTATGACACGATAATTATATGATCCTTGTTATAAAATTTGAGGAGAATGGAGTAATTTTGGACTATAAGATTATAATCAATATATTTAGGAGATATATTCTCAAATGTTATTAAATTTGTTAATCCTTAATTATATAAAATTAAATGGTGGCAGAATATAATATGAATGCATATATCAACTCTTATTCGACCAGTGAAATAATCTATTTACTTTTCGACCTAGATTATAATTGTACCTTCATTCTAAAAAGTACTAGTTGGATTTTTCAAGTAATTAATATTTCCGCACTACCTATGTCTGAGCTTTCATAGCGGTAAAATGTGAAGTTGGGTCATTATTTAGATAAGTCTTGGATAAACTAGTCCTCACTCGCTGATATGACATTTTTAAGAAAGAGATTTTTAACATTATTTAATTAAAAATATAAGGATAAATGGTATTTGTTATATATATTGACAAACAAAGTAAAGGTAATGTATCTAATAGTATTTATAAAGTGGATAAAGATATTATGATTATATCAATATATATATCTATAAAATATGATTAGAGAATAATATTGATAGAGTTATGAGGTAACCGTAGTATTAAGATGACACTTATGTTACGGCCTGAAGCTAGAACCTTTTTAGTATGACTGGAATTTTCTACCGTACCATCCCTAGAGTGATCAAATGTACAATACAGGAGTTCACAACTTATATAATTAACTAGTATATATATATATAAATTAATATAATACTATTAATTATTAATAGTATATATACTAGTATATATAATATATATATAATAGTATATATAATATATTATATTATGTATATTATAATATATAATATACATATATAATATATAATATAGTATTATGCAGTATAATGAGTTATAACTTAATATTATATTATAATTATATTAGATATGTATATATATAATATATATAGCTATATATAATATGTTGCTAGTTATATTAGATTGATATAGTTAAGATGAATATTGAGTATATATAGATAGTCGACTATACCATAGAGATATATATTAGATACGTATATATATATATATACTATATATAGTATATATTTATACAATTAGTAATATAATAACAATATTTATATATTATATATTAAAATTATATTTAAATATTAGTTATATACTAATATTAACCATGACAGATCTCTATTAGAGTAAAATTGGTGACAAAGAGTAAAGTATAGTATCAGGGAAGATCGAAAGGATAATATGAAGGTAGATTATCGGTCGAAGGCACTTGGTAAGATTTTATCCACATAATAATCGTATTGTATATTTGAATATAAACTTTTATCCTTTGTCGAGGGGTACGTACTATATGTTGATTTTACATAACAAAGACTATAATACTTATTATTACGTTTGTAGAATCTTGCATTAGTATTTTATTATCACATATATTAAGTATTTTTTAAGGTTTTAATAAACCTTATGGCTATATGAAATATTTTTAATTCATTTTATTAAATTTATTCACAATATATTAAAAATTACGATATCACTCACTTGATATGTTTCTGATGGTGAACTGCAATTAGTAGTTAGTGGATTGTTATCACGATTTTATTCAGATATATATTAATATCTTATACCCGAGAACATGACCCTGTTAAAACAATATTCTTATGTAACTCCGCTACTATAGTAATGCTTAAGATATACTTGCAGATGATGTCATAAGCTTATATATGGGCATGATATGATTCCCAAGATGAAAATTCTATCCGAAGGCCCTCACAGCAAATAAAGAATTTCTATGTTCATGTTTAAAGGACCAAACGGTATTACCTTAAATTTGAGCTAAAGTATTCAGTCCAAGATATAAGTACTGACTCAGACAGATCCCTACGCAGGGAGCAGACATCTACTTATTTCCCACAAGACTTATTATACAAGATGCTGTTATTTGCAAAATATACTACCTAAGGATACCCATCCGAATAGACATCGATAATGAGGGCGCAAGCATCTCTTTTCATACGCATAAGACTCTAGCAGATGCCTCATTGCAACGCGTTAGTAGAGATCCATGATTGCACATGGAAAGTCCATTCTCCAGATAGGGAGCTGAGCTCGTAGATTAAACGAAACGGAAGTGCCTGCAGGAGAGAAGCAACAGATCACAGAGGAAATGAGACCTAGGTAACATGAGTATTTGTGGCGAGATGTTGATGTATACACAATATATACAGTATATATATACTATATTATATATATAGCGTATATGACGGTTGATAATATACTATAATATATTAATGATATTAAATAACGAGATATTATTATGCTACTGTGATTTAATATTAATATAGTGTAATATATATTATATTAGTAGATAATAATATATCAGTGAGATATATGATATAGTCAGATCTGATTATCAGATATTATATATATATATCTAATTCAGTGAGTATGATAATATCATGGAAGAGTATACTATAACTAATTTTGGATTTATATTAGGTATATTATTGTATGTATTGAAAATCCTGATTAAGATTGACACCTGCTACCTTTAAGATATTATTTTGCAGGTCATAATCAGTATTCATTTATTACCTTGAATGGTATTGCTAAGCTTATGTAGTAAATATAATTAATTATCTAATATGTAGTTTGATTATCAGTAGTTAATTTATAGAATATTTAATTGTGTTTTAGAGTAGACGCTAGTGTATTTAGCAGGGTCGGAGGAAATCAGCTAACAGTCTTGACAGGAGGTAACATCTAACCTATGAATCTAAAGTTTTTATTTTATATTTTTTTTTCTTTTTTCCTGATAAATTTCTTTATTTATCTTGTTATGATGATAAATTTGATCATAGTTTGATATATAGATTTCCTGCGATTATAGTTCTAGAAAACTATGTGAATTCAATTAGATAATTAATATCATGTAGGTATCGATTTGTGTGATATCTTGGAATTTTACGTTCAAACTTAAAATTTAAAAAAGGAAAATTTCTCTTTTCGAATAAAGGCCTTATTATATGGGCATTTAAAATTTAGTGAATAATTTACTTTATATATATTTTCACACAGACCTATTTGCATAATAAAACATATATTATAAATAATATATGTTTTTTCAACAACTAGCGATTGTATTGGAAGATTAACTGCTTAAATAGCTATCTTATAATACACTTTACATGCAAATTATATAATATCTAGTATTCTAAAGCACAGAGATATCTACATTTTTAATCGATATGCTTTTATAAAATATACTAATCGAACTACTGATAATGAAGTATTGGAAATGTATTATGGCTACAATCACTCATGTATGTGTGTAAATTCATCCGCAGTATTGCACTCGCGATAATAAACTGTATTCAAAAGAATTAACTAATCATTAATTTACATACGTTAGTATTTCCTTGCTTACCTTAAGTTACAATGCTGTCGCAACTCTGGTAGGTCAGAAAAAAGAGTCCAAAAAAAATTATTGAGATAGACGACCCAAATCGCTTATAGGATTAGCTATCTACTACAAGGAACAAGCGTTATAATAGATATATTACAGCATTACAAAGTAATATAGAGATATTAGGCAATCGTTATAATAGTAAATTATAAATTTGAGTGTATTGTGAAACTATTTATTTATTCATGTGCTTTTTTTATAGTGACAAAATGGACTAATAATTATACTAGAGCACACATATTATTATTAAATAGTCCATGTACGTAAACTTGCTATCATACTCCCAACAAGGAGTAGATGGAGTGAGGGAACACCCTCTCTATAATATGACCGACAGAGGCAGTCTAATGGTATTCCGAGTGCGATTTCAGTTACGCTTGGGTAGTATTAATGTCGACTGATCACATACGTATGATAATATATAGATCTATTTTTATATTAATATATATTATCATTAGGCTGGGATGCCGTACATAAAGATAATGTACCATTAGGTTAACATATATGAGTTGGAGCGTCAGTATAGTACACTGTTATACATACACTATCTCTAACGAAAGAGTAGAGAGGCGATTTACTGTAATAAATTATATTACTAAAAGCACGCGTTATGGCTGTTAATAAACATAATATATATCTATTAGTCGTGGCTAAGGATAGGTAGTTAAGTTCTTAGAATAAGTCATATAATGGAGTAAGAGATCATAGAAAAGATGACGGGTAAAAAGGAGAGGTAATGATAGTCTACGCATTTGGCAGATAAATAAGGAGATGATTTGACACTTCACTATATCACTGTACATTATCAGTACAAATCTAAACATATAACTGAAAGTGAAGGTGATAGATAGCCTATGCTATATAAATGAATGGGGGAGTATGATTGCAGAAGAATAGGCTGTATATTGTCAGTTAGGGTAGTTATATATATGAGTAACGAATATAGGTATATATCATAGGTAGGTATAACGATGATGTGTAGGATAAATAGTTCGACAGCAGAGAAATTGTATGAATGAGGCAGAACGAGAGAGAGGGGCATGAAAACATGAATAGTCTTATAAGAACGGATAAGTACTTGAGTTGGACACGATATATCCTCTCACAGTATTTATTTTTGGAGAGGGCTGAGTGTAGAGTGTAGAACGTACTAACAGGATAGTGTGATTGCAATACTCTATACGCAGCTGTAGAGGGTGAATCCGAAGAGACCCCATATGAAAGTAGGGCAAGCAGTACACGGGGTACATCTTGAAAAGGCACAGTCCAAAAATCTATAAACATCTATTTATGGATAGTCATATTTTTGAAGTGTAAGGTAAGTATTAGAGAAGAAGGGAATATATTATAATTTATAGTTAATATATAGTAATTCACAAAGAATGAGGATGGAGTATACATTAGGTTAGTATTGCTTCCTGGGGAGCAGTATAGATAGAAGATAGAGAAGACACCAAGATAATATTAGAATACAGTAATCGGAGAGGATTATGGATATGCTAGTGTTTATGTTAGATAAGATGATTAAAGTCACATAGAAGATTGTATTAAGGTTAGTGTCTGTACAATTCAAGATGCTCACAGGAATCGAAGGTATTTTGTGTAGGGCTATATTAGAAAAACACACATTGTACTAGTTAGCGTCTTTGATTTACATAATATATTGAGAGAATTGTAGTCGAGAAGAATCTCAAAGGTAATTACGATTTAAAATATGAGGTAACTACCGGTTAGTACTAATTACGAGTGGTGATAATATATTTATAGTTGGCTGGGATATATATGAAGTATAGTGATCAAATATGTATAGAGGTCTAATTAAATCAAAGTAAGGTACTGATACACTTAAATTCATTAAGTAATCGTTAAGAATAACATCTAAGTAATACTTTGAGATTAATCTTATCTGCGTTTATTTTCACTACAATTGTTATCTGTCACAATAGTATGAGTGAATAAAATAGGTATTGAATCTTTAGGCACATTGCGCGTCTACCATACACGCTTATAAGATATAGCATAGCTATACGACTTTGATTCTTTACATAGCTTCAACACAATCAAGTATCTATACAGTATTCGATATAGCGTATTTGACTAAACACAGAATACAGTCGATGATGCTTATATCCGCTAGTCGAATGCAAGAATCGGCTGCACCAGTAAAACGTAATGTACACGATCAGTTTCTACGGTTCCGCTCATTTAATGATACCGCAGTTGAACACATATATTATATAAAGGGCACTATTACATGAGCTTCTATTCGTCAAATCCTCACGAAACTTATTACCTCTCACGCATCAAACGCTTGGAAAAATTTACTACTACACTAATCGCAAGTACATGTATTACTAGACTTCGAGACTTCTATTTATTTGATCATTTACACCAGTGATTCTCATCTATACCTATTATGATTTTAATATCCAATCAATGCGAATATTAGTTCACATCACTACTCTGTCCTATTATATATTTAGTAGCTCTATCATCATAATGGAATATGATAGATCTCTCAGAGTAGTATATGCTTCTTAATGATCAAATCGCTACACAAATTCAGCTATCACTTATTAGTATCTTTCAATTATTCGACTCAGAGATATGATTGATTGAAAAGGTTATCTTCGAGAAATTTTTACTCTCACTAACTCATTCACTACTATAATACATTCACAGTTTATCAATTCAGTCACAGAAGGTACTATCCACTAGCTTACATTATTTCTATATGGAAGATATGTTACCCGCTTGACTACTCATTTCTCTATTTAGACAATATCCATACTTGGATTACCTACAGAAGAACTTAGTCTCTAGTTCCTGTAAGATTAATATCTCAATATTTACATCTTCTTCCAAAGGCTTGCTCATATTAATTGATCTTTATTTTCTGAGATACGGTATGGCAAAGACTTGATTTATGGTAGCTTTTCGATTCTTAGTTTCTTACGCTCGATATATTAAGGATGATTTACTCACAATACTAACCGTTTCTTATTCGAGACTTCATTCATTGTGCTTTAGGCACATTCAAGCCATGCACTCTTAGGTTTATTACCTATATTGTGCAAGTTTTTACTGACATTCTAATCTTCCTACTTTATATCAACCCAACATATTACACTTACTGCTTGTGAGAGCGATAGAAATAGAGCTCCTTATCGCGATATTTGAGCGCGTAACAAGATATTGAATGCGTAGGTAATTCTATCTTGATGAGTAGTGCATGATATGACGATTGTAAATTATTGTTTATTTATGTTGCAAGATGTACCCTCACACTATAACGTTATCCTATGATAACTCTAGTCTATTAAGGTTTTAGTATATTCTTGACTAACGTTTTATTAGAATTTTCGAATCAGCATGATCTATATTATCCCATCCCTTTATGACTAGTATTATTAATTCTCTAGTCGTAAATATTATTGGACCTGCCAGTGCCCGCCCACGATACGTAAGCTTATATCGTGTGATAGCAATAAATACGTGAGTATATAATCAGGTGATCTCCATCCATGTACGCAGATATCACGTACTCATGACTCATTTGTATTTAATATACAGGGTATATAATTGTAATCTGGCGAAATACTATAATGTGTAATTAGACGATGGGTCAGTTCAAACATTTCTTCACATCTATTACTACTCTATAAATACTAAATATACAAGTTACTTAAGACTCTTGTTCTCACGCTTTTGGACGTATCAATCTTCACTATCATTACATTTAACTCTAAGTATATACTAGTATTATATGAATCTACTACGCCCTAGTAGCTGTTACCGTAATAAATCCTGATTATACGTCTTACTAAACACATTTATTGCGTTGAAGACTTTACTCTAGATCAACTTGATATTCGAGCTACGGTCACGACTAGACATTGAGATGAGCCTCACACCTCATGCTCTGCCTATATTATATTCACTACTAAAGGTAGTCGTATTGAACACTATGCAAGCTGAAGTGTCTGTACCATTTTAGTGACAGCAGTATTACAGACCAAATATACTATATCGTCATGTTATATTATATAATTGTACCTCTAACATTCATGTTAAGTCTGACATTTTATTAATATTATCTTTTATAAAATGTTGATTTCTTCTCTATCTACAGTTCATTAACCTATTAATTGTGAATGAACCATGGTGATACATTGCACCGTACAGTTAGTGGAGGACTCGTCAAATATTTGTAGTACTCCGTAGCTGTGGTAACTTCCCATGGCCTTATGAGTCTGTATTATCCTCTATTGCACTAATCATCATCGAGCTTCCATTCCCATAATTAGAAACTATATAGTCGAGGTCATTTTATCATATCCAAGCGGTGTCCAAAAGTTGACCCATTTTAATGATGGTTTGTAAAAAGGTAGAGAGAGATTTTTTTGTTATGGTAGTGCAGGGCACGTGAGGAAAATAAAATAGCAATATTTGTGACACAATAAAAATACTTGTTTTGTCAATAAAATATTGCTAGTAAATTTCAATTTGTTAATTTATCACCAATCCACTGTACATATATTACTCATTTCTGTTGATTCGAGTTTAGAACAACATTAGTTTTGTATTTCCCACCGTAAAATTCATGAGTATTATTTGAAACTTACGTAACTCCAAATTAAACATTAAGAATTTTCTTATTCCAAACTTGCTATGTCGTAAGTTAATAATAATTAATGAATCAAAATGTATTTTCTACCACAATGAGAAGGATAGAGCATTCAAATATTTTTAAAATGTCGACGAGTTATACTATATATATAGTATATATTGTATATATATATATACTACTATATATATATATATATATATATAGTATATATATAGTATATTATTATATTGTAGTATATATATATATATATATATATAATATTATTATATTATATATATATTTATAGATATTATAGTAATTAATATATATATATACTAGTATAGATATATAATATAGTATTGATATATATTATATAGTTAGATAGTAATTATAATATATTTAATATATATATATATATATATATATTATATATATATATATCACCACCACTCACGGCAGAGCCGCCTAATCAAGGCAGGGGCTGTTGATAATATTTCATGCTATCACTCTATCACTATTTCACTACCATCAACATTAATATGTATTCCTACGGCAGTCTGAACTGAATTTCTTTATTCCTAATAACTATCAATGCGTTTAGACTCTTTGAGTCAAAATAAACAGTTTGGCTTCTAATTCGCGTTACCCTCGCTTTCGGGTATTGTACCTCTGATGAGTGCTGCCCTTCTTGAACAAAATATATCGAGTTGAGTTCGTTGAATTTCCAGCACAGTTCCAATATCCGGGAATCTTGGCTTAGCCATGACGGATGGCTCAAATTCTAGGTGTAAAAAGATTGCCTCTTATTTGTTATTCTCTCTGCTTGGGTTCCTACAGTCCTTAATGCAGTTGATTTCTGCAAATTAATCCGGTATTTCTTTTTCGCCAAGGTTATCAGGGATCACAAATCCAGCTTCACTTGCCTGTGGAATCTACACGATGTTCACGGGAAGACCACAAAAAAGACTATTGCATGTTTCCTATGCACCAAGCAGCCATCGTCGAGAGAATCATACTTGTTGAGACTAGATGATTCTGGCGTCAGGGTACAACAAGCCTCTATTAGTGATATATGGGGGTATATTTAGTGATATGGTATATATATAGTAGTATAGTAATAGTATATATAATATAGGGGAGTATAATATATTTAGAAGTAAGAGTATATATATATATATAGTTAGTCATAGTATATATATATAATACTTATATATATAGTAGTAATAGGTGGTAGAGGTGATAGTATATATACATTGGATATATACCATTATATATAGTACTAATATTAGTATATAGTATTATATGGGATAGAAATCCAAATGGATAGGTAATATAATATAGGTAGGTAGGGGAGTATATATATATATACTCTATATAGTATATAATATATATATATATATATATATATCATTACACATATATCACGCGGATAATGGTATAATTATAGTATGTAAGGTAGTATATATTATTGATAGTAGGATAAGTATATGGGTTATATAGAGTATATAGAAGTATAGTAGTAGTTATATAGGTTTATATATATATAATATATTATATACTAGTATATATAATATAGTTAGAGTATATATATATTATGTAGTCAATTAAAAGAACAACATATAATGTTTCGTTGATTGTGTATATTCCGGCTTGGTTTCATTCTTGGAATTGTATGTAATTCTAAGTCTGAAGAGAAATTTTTTGTTCTCTCTTCTCTTATTTTTTTAATTAGTAATCAGTTAAACTTTTAATGCCATGACTTAAACAAAAACTTTAGAATCAATTACAATAATTAAAAAAATATAGTGAAAATAAAGTAATAACAAAAAAATAATTCATAATGAATAGATAATAATACTAATAATTAATAGAAAAATAATTCAATATGGAATAATAATGAATAATAATCAATAAATAATTACATAGATAATAATTTAAATGATAATACATAAGTAATAATATTAATGAATAATAATTAATAATTTAATAGATAATATAATAATAATGAATAATAATAATGATCAGATGATAGATAATAGGAATTATTTTTTTTTTGTTTAATAATAATGTAATAATAATGATAATAATAATAATAATAATTAATAATAATAATTAATAATAATAATTAATGAATAATAATAATATAAATAATGTCAGACTTAAAAACCGGAGAAAAATCAATGAATAATAAATTAAAATAAGAAGGTGTGGGGAATTATAGGTGATTCAGGCGTCAATTTTAACGGTACTTTTTACAGTTGGTATCTCGAAGGTTCTTCTTAAAATAGTTCTTTAGTAAAAAATATTGGAATAGTTTACGCAAGAACTATTTCAACGATATACATTAAGCACAGTTTCAAAGCCTAAAATAGAGCGGTATGACATACTTATTTCGCCTGCGATACTCAGGCTGATCGACGGCGTTAAACTAACTATGATTCTATTAATATGCAGTCTTACTAAAAATTAAATTTCTAAATATAAAACAATAAAATTTATTTTTAGCAATATAATTTGTGAAGTTTTAATTAGGATTAATTAGTATTAACGAATCAAAAAATCAAAAAGAATCAAAGGAACACTGTACAATTATTTTGCAAATATGACTATTATCATGGATACTAGGGGTGTACCTGCAAAAACCTCAAACATTCAAAAAAAACATTCAAGCATTCATTCATTCATTAAATTTCACATTGATTGTCCGGCTTAAGTTTTTATATAAAAAGAAGTTTCGTGCTGCATGCGCAGAAGTTAAATTTACCAACTTGATAATAAAATTTTAAACAATAGCCTAAGGGTTCAACTGTTGGAGGGGATTTGTGATCCGTCGCGTAATGCTTCCATATTTTACTTGGTTTTATACCTGGTGTTGCCATAATCGGGTTTGCTAAGGGTGTTAGTTGTGGATAATCCCACGATTAGAGAAGTTAGTGCATCCTACTTCTTTGCATTAATATTGATACACAACATAACTTCTGTAATCCTCGAACAGATGGACACGGGGTAGCTATAATATGAAGCACACTCGGTCTCGGTGATATAGTAACTTCTAATCATACCTTTCTTCTGAGCGTTAAACTGTTCCTTTACATTATGTTTAATTTTCGAGTCAGTTCCTAGAAAAATATGTCAAATTAATGTGATTTAAAATAAAAGTAGCCTGCTTTAATTTTAGCTGGTAATTATAATATTTAAAGATAAATGTGTTTAGTTCTATTTAATAACCTTTCAATTTTAATTTGCGCGTTAACCATTATATAATTAAGTTTTTGTTCATTCTTATTACCTGTCTTTTGTAAAGGAGTTCCACGGTTGAAGTGTATTTATAAGCTCTGTGAATTAGGTTTTAATAATAGTGTTAACTATATTTCGGGGTAATATTTAGATTTCATAATTTTGTTTATAAACCTTTATCTTGCTACTGTTTACATTACTTCTCTTCAACGCTTACCATTTTTAAACAATCAGTAAGATAGTCTAGGAAATGCCCGTTTTATCTCTTAAAATCATTAATAAGTGAAGTTAAGTTCTGTGTTGTCATATCTTCTATGAAATTTTTTAATTGTTTTGAATGATAGTCTTTGAGATTCATGTTGCAATAATCTTATGCAACATAGAGTGACACTACATAATATGTAATTTCCGCTGTATTTTCAATATGAGACATCAGACATGTAGAAATCGGCGAAACGTTGGGCCCAATGGAGATCATCGAAACACCAGCTTTTTGTATAAAGGTTTCATTATTCAAAATTAAAGTGGGTTTTTTCTTTATTTCAAGCTTGGTAATTTTAACTATCTGCGGGCATTAGCAGAATCTTTTTTACTTTTAAAACAACTTACAGCCCGGACATCAATGTGAAAATTAAGTGAGATGATTGGAAATGGCTAGAATGTTTTTGAATATTGAGTGTTTGCAGGTACACCTAGGTATCCTTGATAATAGTTGTATTTGCAAAGCAATGTAAGTCTTTTTTTGATTTTTTGCATTTTTTTGATTCTTCATCAAAATTATTTTTTTAAACATTCACAAGATTATGACTAAAATAATTTTTATTGTTTTATATTTTAAGAAATTTATTCTACTGAAGCTGCATTATAAAATAATAGTTAGTTAACCGGGTCATCATGCCTGAAGTATGCAGTCGGCGATGGAATATTGTATAAATATAAGAGTTTAACTTTCTATCTTTCATGTAAGTCTTCGACTGTACTTCTTTTCTGAAAAATAAAGAACTATTTAGAAGAATTAAAAGAACTTGTAAAAAATAATAATAATAGATAATAATAATAATAATAATAATAATACTGATAAAATATGAATAATTATTAATAAAAGTTAATGATAATAATGTAATAATGATTAAGTCATGATGAATATGTAATAATAATAATAGCAGTTCATCTGAACATCATATAATATGAGCTAATTATTACCTGTCCAAAGAGCATTATTTTAATGTTAATAATAATGTTCATACAAACTATGGTCAGCAAATTAAAATAAATATAATAATCAATAATCATAATTTGATTAAAGATAATAATAATAAGTGAATAATAATAATAATAATAGATACTAATAATAATATAATAATAATATAATAAAAATAATAATGAATAATAATAAATAATAATAAATATATAATAATAATAATAATAATAATATATAATAATAATAAGGATAATAATAATAAATAATAATAATATAATAAATAATAAAAATAATATAATAGAATGATAATAATAATAATAAGAAATAATAATAAAATAATGCCGACTATATGTTGCAGTTACCTTTTAGAGATACTTTTCTTGACAAATTAAACTCTAGTATTATATTATATTATATAGATCTTAGTAATATATTAATATATTATATATACTAGTTAGTATATAATATATATAGGGGTTATATATATATATAGTAGTATATATTAGTATTATAGGATATATTATACACATGAATAACAATAATAATAATAGATAATCAATGAAAAGTCTAATGAATGTAATAAGTAATAATAATAAAATAATAATGAATAATAATAATAATAAATTAATTATATAATAATGAATGATATAAATATTAATGATAGTTACTATAATAGTAGGTGATAGTATATATATATTTATATATATTAACTAATATTATATATTATTATTGTATATATATTATAGATTAGTTATATATATATATATATATGGTGGTATGCGATTCTATCTCTTAACAGAACACTTAATTACTTTAGTTCTATTATAATTATATTAATACTATTATAAAAATATCTTAAGTCCGAATAGTAAGTGATCTACTACTATGATACTCACATATGTTAAAATTATGATCAATGCACGATATGCGTAAAGTATAGGACAAGTATAAAATAGCATTATGATATATCTAAATGTGAAAGGTGTATACAATATATAAGGATTTCTAACCTGTTATAATGAGACTTGATACCAGATGATAAAGGTTATGATAAATGTAGTAGATTTAGAACCTACGACTGAGATTAGATTATGTGACTATTCTTTACTTTAAAACATGTGATTACTAAAAAAAATGGTTAAATATATTTGTAATCTAGTATATGAGGGATGGGAATAAGTAGCACATATATGGCATAGTGAGAATTAGCAAAGAGATATAGTATATATATTATATATATATAATAGTATATAGTACTATAGGATATAATATATATATATAATATATATATATATATTAGGTATAGGTCCCTTGGCGTAATAGTATATTATGATAGGTATAGATACTCACTTATATAGTAAGTATATATATATAGTAGGTATATATATCATATGGAGGTATAGGATATATATATAAATGGGGTTATGAAATATTTGACGAGTAGTATATGTATATATATAGCAGGTAGTATATAATATATAGATAATTATAGTAGTATCAGATTATATGATTATATATATAGTATACTATAGTATATAGTGGTTTAGTATATATAGATAGTATACACTATAAGAGTAAGCGATATAGGATATAGCTATATATGAAAGAAGGAGACTAAATATAATATATATATATAGATATATAGCTATATATATGGGGTATAGTAAGTATATATATATAATATATATAGGCTATTATATATATATATCGGGTGCGAGCTAATGCACTGCGAGTGGAATATTCGTATATATAATACTCCACGTTTTTTTTAAAATTGTTTTTAAAACAAAATAAATTATTAGAGGATCATTTAAGATATAAAACATTTTAAACATTTGCAAAAAATCTGGCGGGTTAAATTTTTGAATGTCTTTTTGGGTCATAACACGAATAAAATCGAGAATGCAGTGTAATATATAGAATATATAGAGTATATAGAAGATAGAGTATAGTATATGTATAGTAGTATGTATAGTATATAGTATACTATAAGGGGGTAGGTAGGGGTAGGTATAGGTAGGGGTATAAGTAGGGTATGGATATATATGTATATATGTTAAGTAGGCTATAGTATAATATATATATATAATAGTAGGTATTATATAAGTATATGGATAGGGTAGTATATACGGGGTATATATAGTTATAGTTATATATGTATAGGTAGGGAATATATAGGTATAGTAGGTATATTATATAGTAGGGCGTGAGTATAGTATACTCATATGGTATATCGTGTGATTATTAGTAGTAGGTGATATATATATAGTAGTATATAGTAGGATAGTATATGGGGATTGATGCAACATTTTGTAGTAGTATATAGTACTAATATAGTAATATTTATATACAGAAATCGAAATTCATTACAGTAGTAGTATAGTACTATTAGTAGTTATAGCGGAGTGGTAAATTTATTTATTATTTAAGTAGTAGATATTATATATATTAGTATGTATAGTATTATATATATAGGTATATAGTATATATTATATATAGATATTTATATAATAGTATACTATTGAGTATATTAAGCCTATAGTATTATAGGGTATAGTATGATGAGTAGTATATATATATACAGGTATATATGGTATATATATAGTAGGGTATATATATATGTATACTAGTAAGAAACTTTATAAAAGTGTTTTGTATATATTATAGTAGTATGTAATAAGTATATATAGGTATATAGTGGTATAACGTATATATATATTATTATATATAGTGATATATATATAGAGGTAGTAGGGTATATAGTATAGAGAAGCTTAACTGATTATTTAGGGTATAGGTATAGGGTATAGTTATGCAACACTGCATGTATTGAAAAGCTATTCTTATAGTATATAGTTGTGATATAGCTAAGAACACATTAACTTAGTATATAAAAACATATAACTCTTAAGCAATACCCTAAAACAAGCGCTAATCACTGCAAAATATCTTTAATACAAAT
>JABUQX010022206.1:0-5000 GCA_015478945.1 Trachelipus rathkii
AAAGAGAGAGATAATTTGCAAAGAAAGTAGAGGGCATATTTTAATTCTTAGATCCTGACCGGTTTCGTCCGTAAACCTCGACATCTTCAGAGTTTTGATTCTTACAATAGAATTATTTTAACATAAAGATTTAAAAATTTTAAATTACCATTAGATTTTAGATTTTAATTTTAACATTTCATATTATATTTTATACTTAAGCTGTGCGATACGTAGAACTTTATGTTAATGTCTTGTTTTAGATGTTTTATGTAACAAGCCTCAGCTATTTTCAGTTTTTGGGCTTGACATGAGGATTTACTAAGAATTTTAAATTGATTTTGAAATTCAGGGTACAGTTGTCTTGTTGTGCTCAGTGGATAAATGTTCGTATATTTCTGGGTTAAAGCGGTGCTGGTATGCCCTATCTGTTCAATCTGTTAGTCGTGTAAGCCAATGTACGTCGACGTACAGTCAGACTCGGGACATGCGAATTGGTACACAACATGGTGATTAACTGAAAGGGTATCCTTAGTTGAGAAGCAGGAAGAAAGTTTTCTTGTTTTTGTGGTATAGTTAACTTGATTTTTGCAATTCTTGTATGATTTAATGTGAGCGTTAATAATGTCGCGTAGGTATTTTTCCTCTTTATCAAAGTCTTTTGCATTTGAAGTTTTAAATAAAATTTAATGCTTTCAGAAATATTGTTCGTATTGTTCTGTTTTTTATAGAGTTTGTTGATGGTTTTGTTTATTATTTTCTCCGTTAATTAAAGGGTGGTTACAGTTAATCAGGTTCTGTTTAAATTCTTTTATCTTCAGCATCAATTTCTAAATAATAATAAATAATAATAATAAATAATAAATAATAATAATAATAATAATAAAATAATAATAATAATAAATATAATAATAATAATAAAAATATTGATAATTAAAATATTTCTATTATTATTAATTACTATTACTAATTTCTTCTTAATTATTATTATTATTATTATTATTATTATTAATTATTATTATTATTATTATTATTTATTATATATTATTATTATCTTATTAATTATTATTATATATTATTATTATATTATTATTATTATTGTTATTATTATTAGTGTTCTCTATGTTATTATTATTTATAATTATTATTATTATTATATTATTTTTTATTTTTATTAATAATTAATTAATTTATTATAA
This sequence comes from Trachelipus rathkii, assembly GCA_015478945.1. Lineage (NCBI taxonomy): Eukaryota > Metazoa > Arthropoda > Malacostraca > Isopoda > Trachelipodidae > Trachelipus > Trachelipus rathkii. The sequence continues at coordinate 1,179 of JABUQX010022206.1, forward strand.
TTATTAATTATTATTATTATTTAATTATTATTTTATTATTATTATTATGATATTAATTATTATTTTATTATTTATTATATTATTATATTATTATTATTTATTTTATTATAATATAATAATAATAATAATAATAATAATAATAATAATATAATAAAATAATAAATAATAATAATAATAATATAAACTAATATAATAATATAATATAATAGATAATAAAAGTTTTACTTTTTACTTCCAATTCCCTAAATATTTTCTTCTGGTATTCATTTAATTTCCTTTAAATATTAATCTAGAGAATAATTTGCAAAAAAGAAAGTAAGAGGCATATTTAAATTTAATTAGATCCTGACCGGTTCGTCCGTAAACCTCGACATCTTAGGAGTTTGCATTCTTACAATAGAATGAATTATTTTAACATAAGATTTAAAAATTTAAATTACAAATTAGATTTTAGATTTTAGATTTTTAAATTTCATATTATATTTAATTTAAGGGACAATACATTGAACTTTAATGTTAATGTCTGGTTTTAGATGTTTTATGTAATAAGCTTCAGCTATTTTTCTAAGTTTTTGCCCTTCGCATGAGGAGAGTAAAATTTTAAATGACTTTGATATATCAGGTACAGTTTGTCTTGCTATGCTCAGTGAATAAATGCTCATATATTTTATTGGGTTTAAAGCGGTGCTGGTATGCCCTATCTGTAAATCTATTAGTCGTGTAACCAATATACGTCGACGTACAGTCAGACTCGGGACATGCGAAATTGGTACACAACATGGTGATTAACTGAAGGGTATCCTTAGTTGAGAAGCAGGGAGAAAATTTTCTTGTTTTGTGGTATAGTTTAACTGCGATTTGAGTTGCTTGTAGATTTAATGCGAGTATTAATAATGCCGCGTAGGCATTTTTCCTCTTTATCGAAGTCTTTTGCATTTGAAGTTTTAAAATAAAATTTAATGCTTTCAGCGATATTGTTAGTATTGTCCTGTTTTTTATAGAGTTTGTTGATGGTTTTGTTAATTATTTTCTCCGTTAAATTTAAAGGGTGGTTACAGTTAATCAGGTTCTGTTTAATTCTTTTAACTTCAGCATCAATTTCTAATCACATTCTTTCCCATTACCAAGCAAAACAAATATAATGAGATCCAATAAAAAAAATATAATAATAAAAATAATAATATATAATAATATAATAATAATACTAAATATTTTATTATTATTATTATTATTATTATATTATTATTATTATTAAAATTGTAATATTATTCTTATTATTTTATTATTATCATTACTATATTATCAATTTTTATTTTATAATATATTATTATTATATTCTTAATTATTATTATTATTATTATTATTATTATTATTATTATTATTATTATTATTATTATTATTATTATTATTATTATTATTATTATTATTATTATTATTATTAATAATTATTATTATTATATATTATTATTATTAATAATAATAATAATAATAATAATAATAATAATAATAATAATAATAATAATAATAATAATAATAATTAATAATAATTAATAATAATAATAATAATAATAATAATAATAAATGAATGAATGAATCTAATAATAGTAATATTAATGATGATGATGATAAATATTAACTCATTATTATCACTATATAATCTAATAATAATAATAATAATAATAATAATAATAATAATAATAATAATAATAATAATAATAATAATAATAATAATAATAATAATAATAATAATAATAATACCAACAATATTACTACTACTACTACTACTACTAATACTACTACTACTACTACTACTACTACTGCTTTAATAATTAATAATAATAATAATAATAATAATAATGATAATAATAATAATAATAATAATAATAATGATAAAAATTATAATATAATAATAATACTAAAATATAAAAAAATAATAGTCAAAATAATAATAATAATAATAATAATAACAATATAATTTAATAATAATTATGAAAATAACAATAATAAATAATTAAATCTGTTTGAAATGTGTTTCTCTCAATAATAATAATAATAATAAATTAAAAATAATGATAATAATAATAATAACAACAATATTACTACTACTACTAGTGCTATAATAATAATAATAATAATAATAATAATAATAATAATAATAATAATAATAATAATAATAATAATAATAATAATAATAATAATAATAATAATAATAATAATAATAATAATAATAATAATAATAATAATAATAATAATAAAAATAATAATAATAATAATAATAATAATAATAATAATAATAATAATAATAATAATAATAATAATAATAATAATAATAATAATAATAATAATAATAATAATAATGCCATTAACAATTGTATAATAATAATAATAATAATAATAATAATAATAATAATAATAATAATAATAATGCTAATTAATAATTGATATAATATAATAACAATATCCTAACATAATAATAATAATAATAATAATATAATAATAATAATAATAATAATAATAATAATAATAATAATAATACTCAGCAATTATGAGATGAGAAAACCGGGAGCTTTAAAAACTATTCTTGAAGAGTTTTTTTTGGGGAACGTGGATGGTCTAGTGGTTAGAGAGACCTGTTACTGTTAACTCAGCGACGCGGAGTCCAGTTTCGAATCCCGCTGATGGAGAGTAATATTTCCTTTGACTCATTCATTACAACCTCCCAATATTGAAAAATCTCTTTTAAAAAATCTTTTAACCAAATGCACTACTATGACTCCTTTTGAATTCGATGGAAAAATATATATTCAGGTGGATGGTGTTTTTCCAAATTGGGTTTCCCCGCTTGGACCAACGTTCGCTGACTTCTACATGTCGCATATTGAAAATTTAGTATTAAGCAAAAATAAACCTTTCAATCCTGGACTATATATACGATATGTTGATAACACCTTCGTGATCTTCGAACGTGATGAAGATGTTAAACTCTTTATTTATGAACTCCAAAATTTAAGTGTCCTAAATTTTACTTTTGAAAAATCTGAAAATAATTCCTACCATTTCTTATACGTTAACACATCCTTTGATCCAAGGGAAGCCCTCACCACCAGTATTTACGTCAAACCTACTGACAAAGGCCTATATACTAATTTCAGTTCACACTTACCCCTTACTTATCAAATCGAACTAATTAAAACTTTACTGCATAGAGCGCACAGCATTTGCACTGACTGAAAACTTTTTGACGCAGAGCTTTCAAGAATTAAGCAGAATCTTGTTAATAATAACTTTCCTCAAAATCTGCTAGATAAAATCATTAGAACTTTTATAAATAAGAAAATTCTCGAAGAAAAAGCAGAAGATAATAGGGATAGCTTGACTTTCTTTTTCAGATCACAAACGATAGATGATTTAATTATGAAAATATCAGGTTAAGGAAAATAATTCAATATCACATCAAGTCCAAATCTAACGCCAAAGAAATAAAACTTAGATGTTACTATAAGCCATTGAAACTTTCTTCTATGTTTTCTGAAAGAACTAGTTGGACTAAGGAGAATGTGAATCATGTAGTATACCAATTTCACTGTAATAAAGATGGCTGTAATGCCTCTTACATCGGGTATATTACTAATTCTCTCAAACTTCGTGTCTCACAACATAGTAAGATCTTTGAACACTTGAAAAATGATCACGGAACCCCTAAACCCAATCTCGACATTTCTAATTTCAATATATTACACCGAGCAGGAAATTTCTTTGAATTGAGGCTTGCTGAGTCCTTCTTAATAAAAAAGCACAGGCCAATTAATTATCAATCAACAT
>JABUQX010022206.1:12500-20000 GCA_015478945.1 Trachelipus rathkii
GAATCTTGATTTCATTCCCATAAATCCTGTGACTAATCTCGCGTCTTTTCTAACGTACTCTGGTTCATTAGGATCTAACGCAATTTCACTCGCTTGTTTTGCTAATAAATCATCTGACGCATTTCTCTCCTTCGTATTTTTATGTTTTAAATAATTTATATCATGTTGTTTACAGGCTTTATCTAAACTGTTAACACCATTATATCCTTCTTTTAATCTTTTTTGTACTTTCGTACCTGGACCACAATATGAATATTTTTTCCTGTATTCCTAAACGATCGTTTTCAATATTTTTCCGATGGAACATTATTAGTAATTTAAATGCAGCATTTCTGGTAAAGGAAGTTTCTTCAACGCTGAATTTAACAATCCTGAACCATTTTTCGTCTTTAAAAATAATTCTAATTCATTAATATATATTTGATTTTCAAGGGTTAAGTTTATTGAATTGGTCTCAATGAAATTTCCTTTATGAACTTTTCGAGTTCTACTATATAATATAAACATTTATTTAAGAGGAAAAAAACTTTTTAGGTTATATATAGAATTATTATTAGCGTGATATTTTCCTTCTCCTAATATTAATCATAGAAGATATTACAAATGTAGCAGTTGGTTCTTTCCAAACAGTTTCACAATAATTACGAAATTCTTTCCACGTCATATCTTTTGAAATGAAATCATTAAAATATTAACATAAATCTTTTTTAGGCAACGAGAAACAATAAAATACATTAGCATTGGATCGTATTGTTTGACGAGGAAGTTTAAAATAGTTTTGACTAATATAAATAGATCTTGTATTCTTATGCCTTCCTCTCTTCTCATAATCCTCAGGTTTACTCTGATCGGAGTGATTCATTATATCATCAAATACAAATAAATTTTTCTTCTGTTGTTAACATCCTTCGGGTCTAGAATTTCGGAAGAACTTCATAATATTCTACCTTATATTTTGATTTTTTATGCTTTTTAGGTAGATTTCTAATAAATGAATCGTATCACTCCTCTTTCCCTCAATAATTCAAGAACTTCGTTTTTACTATATCCTTTATCCAAATCCTGATTTTATTAATTTATATTCTTTATCTTATAAAATATTTTAAAACTAATAAATTAGTATAATCTAACGACTTAATAATATGTAACATTGTTTTGTAAGTTTTTTTTTTTTAAAACCGCATCCAGATCTCCGATAATTTAGAGCTCTACCAATTAGGAAGATGGTAATAAGAAAATGATGTTCTTGAATTATTCTGCTATTCTCCATCTTGGCCCAATGGATATAAATGTTTTCCATTATTTATTATAGAGGAAAAAATAAAAATAATGTGTGCATATGTTTTTACTTTACAATAAATTTCAAGGAGTTTTATATTAGATCATATCATTTTTATTTTTTTAAATAACTTCTATTCCAACTAAAATGCCGTATCTTTTAATATTTTTAATTTTTTCTTAACTCTAACTTACAACTAACTTAACAACTAACATACAATTATTTTTTATATTTTATACAATTTTCCTTAACTCTAACTTACAACTAACATGCATATTTGTTTATATTTTTTAAATTTTTCCTTAAATCTAACTTACAACTAACATGCAATATTTTTTATATTTTTTAAATTTTTCCTTAACTCTAACTTACAACTAAAATGTAATCTATTGTTGGCGTCAACTAATTTATTTTATAATGTCCTAAAGCTAATGTGTTTATATTATTTTCTAATATATATCGTTTATCATCATTTCTCGATAAGGCTATTTTATTGACTTGTGTAGTATACAAATTATGTTTTTTACTTTGTATTAAATTTAATTTCCTATATAGAGTTTCTTCATTAAATAATACTTTTTTATAGTCATCAATGTTAATCGTTTGATTGATAACGCTTTTCTTTACTCCCTAAGCTTAAAACTTTGTTACGTTAGCGTGTGTTCATTGGTCAGTGTATAAAGAACTTATTGTTTATGTTATGTTTATCCAAAAATGATAATCCTTTTTTATTTTTTTTTCTGAATACAATTTATGCTCTTTTGGATAATCAGATGTATCGAACAGCTTTATATTTTTTTCATATCTTTATATATATCATTCGTTTCTATATAATAGCATAATGAATCTGTATCTGTAAACAATAATTTTGCTTTTTCATTATATTTATTTTTTATATTTGAATTAAATGAAAGTCATACATTAAATTTGAGCTGTAACTCTAAAATATAACATTCCTACATAGATAGGTTTATCAAATCTTAGTTTAGTTTTTTTCATATGACAAGCTATTAAATTTTCTAAAAATATTTTAAATGATTCAAAATTTGGTTTATTTACTAATTTTTGAGCTTGCTCTTCCTTTTTAACTAGTCGTACATCAACTCTATTTCTTATGTTTTCCATCGTTTAACCAAACACTGAGTTGTTCAATAACTTACAAAAATCTTTCTCAAATTCATTCTTCGCTTCCTTTCTCTTTCTCGTGTTAAGATCAATATACGATTTCATCCAATCTCTCCGATCAAATTCTAGATATTCTATGTATTTTCGTTTAGTTTCAATCCTAAAATTCAAACACTGTTTTTTAAATTTCTAGAAGTGTATGATTATTTTTCTTCTTTATTATTGCAAGTTTGGAACTAATTTTGAAACTTTATCTAACTCTATATTTTCTGCTGCTAAAGGGTAAGCGTTATGTAAATCGTGTAGTTCTTTAGGATATTCTAAAATTAACCCTTCCAATTATCCTTTTTCTTAAATTTTTACATGAGTCCAAAACATCAAAATCGTTAATGTTTTTCATCCATTTAAAATTTCCCGTTGGCAAATACTGAGACATTGCCCAACCATACAAATTATTGGCATCTAAATAAGTGATATAACTATGCGTTTATTTTTATCATAACTTCTGAATATATGGGATTATTAGCTTTGCATTTATGCGTTGTTAATAGTACTGATCCTCCTCTAATCCTTTTCTATCATTAACTAATACATATTCCGAATCTTTTAATAATCTAATTTTACTTTCGTTCTTTAAATAATGCATCCCAAGATAACCCTGGAGATGTAAAATAACGTGCTGGATCTAATTTATAAGTATCTAGACAAGTTGTTCTAAAATTTTCAAACACATCCGCTAATAATAATGAGTAAGATTGTAAGTATAACTAATGTAATCTTTAAAATGTTTTTACAGCATCAGTTTTTGGTCGCAATAGTCTGCGCATGTTGTAGTCCTCGTTTTGTTATATCTTCATTATTTGCAAAAGATTATAAAATTTCTTCTTTTTGTTAGCTCAAATTTTCATGATTAAATTTTGCTATATCATCCATCCAGTCATATGGATAAATTCATTTACGTTTTAGTAGCTAAAACTGTTCATCTTGATAATATTTGTGTAAATTCTTTAAATTTGATGCTAATTTAGCAAGAGATGGAGACATGAATCTGAAACTATCGATGAATCTCAACTCTATGTTATTTTTTTCATCAACTTTTATATACTGAGGGACCGACCGGGGCGGGAATTTTGCCGGGGTCGGGGCCGGGGCCGGGGCTGCTCTAATTTAGGCCGGGGCCGGGGCCGGGGCCCTGGGGACGGCCCGGGCCGGGGCCGGGGCCGGGGCCGGGGCCGGGGCCGGGGCCGGGGCCGGGGCCGGGGCCGGGGCCGGGGCCGGGGCAGGGGCCGGGGCCGGGGCCGGGGCAGGGGCCGGGGCCGGGGCCGGGGCCGGGGTTAGCTAAAATTAGAAATGTAAGTCAAAAACACTGAAAGTCTTAAAACTTAGGATGAAAATTAAATATAATTTCAATTAATTAATAATTTAAATTATAAAAAAGGAATACATTTAATTAATTCAATTAAATAAATATTTTTAGAAAGAAATTTTTTAGAAAATAAATGATTTTCTAGAAAAATAATTTGTATTAAATATATATATATATATATATATAATCATATATATAAACATATATATTTATATTATATTATAATATATATAAATAATATATATATATAATATATATTATAATATATATATATATATATAGTATATATATATATATATATTATATATATATATATATATATATATATATATATATTATATATATATTTAAGAACTACTTTGTCGTAGTGATAATATTTACTTTAGAGAGGAAGCCCTTGGATTCTTTTTTAGTATTATACCTTTACTGTCACTTCATTTTATTACTAATGTACACAAATTTAAAAACATTGTTAAAAACACTTTTTTTTAATGAAATAAATTTTAAAAAGGAAAGCTAATTTTCGTCCCGACACGCGAGACATCTTCAGGCTAAGGGACTGGATTTCTTTCTTGATCTTCATCAGTTCAAGTGTCTTTCAGTTGGTCTGCTATTTTATTCATGGTGTTGTTGAAATATTTTGATATTTTTCAGATATTCATTTTGTATAATAAAATCTATCTTAACTTCACCGGGTTGCTTATTAGTTGTTACTATTATAATGCAAAAGGATTCCATGATTTTGCGATGGTTTCGTGTGATTGATATTTCTGATCATCTTTATATTGTTGATATTGATAGAGTGGCCTGGTGTTACGTCTATAACTTGTTAAAGCTGAATTTATGCTGTCCATGTGCAGGTCATCTGTAATGTTTGATTTTTTCTTCTTTTGCAAATCTATCTATGGTTCCCTATGATATGTTTTATTGCAAGTATTGAAGGGGATGTGATATATACAGGCTTTGGGGGAGATTTTCTTTTCGTTTTGGGGTTTGGAAAATGTTTTTTTAAGGTGATGTTTATTTGATGGAATGAGGGAATATTTTTTGGTAATATTTGTTTTAACGAATATAATGGTAATTGACTAATTGTTAAAAAGGAGGTGTTGCTATTTTTCGGGGGAAAGGTGCTATAGTACCTCTTTTTTGCTTTGTTATATGCTTTTGTGATGAAAAAACTCAGGATAGTAAAGTGATTTGAAAGTATTGTGGATGTACTTAGTTTCTTGTGCTAGAAGAAGGGGAGAGCATATACGAAATATTTGCCATTAAAATGAAAGAAGTTATGTTGTAATGGAAGATTGGCCTTCCGTTTCATATATTCAAACAGCCAATACGAAAAGAAAATCTCCCCAAAGCTGTATATATCACATCCCTGCAATACTTGCAATAACACATATATAGGTGAACATAGATTTGCAAAGAAGAAAAAATCAACATGCAGATGACGCTGCACAAGGACAGCATAAATTCAGCTTTAACAAGTCATAGGCGTAACACAGGCCACTCTATCAATATCAACAATATAAAGATGATCAGAAATATTAATCACACGAACCATCGCAAAATCATGGAATCCTTTTGCATTTATAATAGTAACAACTACAATAAGCATCCCGGTGAAGTTAAGATAGATTTTATACAAAATGAATATCTGAAAACATCAAAATATTTCAACAACACCATGAAGAAAATAGCAGACCAACTGAAAGACACTTGAACTGATGAAGATCAAGAAAGAAATCCAGTCCCTTAGCCTGAAGAGGTTCGCGTGTCGGGACGAAAATTAGCTTTCCTTTTAAAAATTTATTTCATTAAAAAATGTGTCTTTAACAATGTTTATAATTTGTGTACATTTAGTAATAAAATGAAGTGACAGTAAAGCATAACACTATAAAAGAGTCGAGGGTTTCTTCACTAACGTATCTATAATAATACTATCTATATATAATATATATATATATATATATTATACTATATATATAATATATATATACTTATATATTATAATATAATATATATTATACTATATATATATATATATATATATATATATTATATATATATATATATATATATATATTATATATATATATATATATATATATTAATATATATATATATAATATATATATATATAATCTATATATAATATATATTATATATATATATATTAATTCAATTAAATAAAATAATTTTTGAAAAGAGATTTCGGAAAATATTTGATTTTCTTGAAGATATTTTCTTTAAATAAATAAATACATTAATATTTTAACAATTATATTTATTTCCTTTTCCGAATTCGTGTGATATATCAATTTTCGAATATTTTTATGTTAAAACTCGGAAAAATTATAATTTGGCCTCAATTTTAATTTGAAATCATAGTAAATACCAAAAAAAAATTTGATTATATTTAGGTATGTTTATATATTTTGCATCAATTTATAACAAAGGAGTAATGGCTTTAAAATATATTTTTTTATTTTGTTTTATTTAACCCTCTATTATTTAGTGTAAATTTACAGTTAACCCCGGTAGAAAACCCCGGTTTTTCCTGATTTTTGGCCGGGGCCGGGGCCGGGGCCGGGGTCGCTAAAAATGGCCGGGGTTGGCCGGGGCCGGGGCCGGGGCCCCGGTCGGTTCCTAATACTGACTGAAACTTATATAAGTTTCATCCGTTTGAGGAATTGCTTTTAATTCACCCTCGGTACGTCCAAATTCTTTAACGAATAAATGAGCATCGCATTTGGATAAGTTATCCATTATTATTGGAGTAAATTTAGGATTTCTAATTTGCAAATTACATCTTCTGTGAACAGGTCCTCTATATTCTCCTGTTAAATGATTATGGTCTCTTACTTTGAAATCTGATTGTGTATAATCTTTTTTACATACATAACAACGATTAGCATTTTCATGATTATTTTTTTCTTCTGAAGTTAAATTCATCGGTTTGTTCATTTTCAATAATTCATAAATTTTTTTTGATTCTGAAATTAAATATTCTGTAAACGTTTTAGGTGCTTCGCTTCCTTCATAAATTTCGAGCTTTGAATATTCATCTGCATGACATTTCGTATAACAACACCAACTGTTTGGCTGATGTTTCTGCAAATTAATGGTATAAGATTCTTTAGGATCTGGTTGACTCGTTTGTATCTTTTGTAAGGTGCTTTCAAAATCTGCATATATAACAAATGGATGTCTGAATTGGTTATAATACAGTTTAAATTGAACTTGACCTTCAGCTAATTCCATTCTCACCGGTTTATGAATACTACATTCTGGTAAATGATTATCTAATAATTCTTTTTTATAAAAACTATGCAAACAAAATCGACATGGATAAGTTTTCTCTTTATGCTTTTTATCTATGAATGGACTCAATGCTTTCATAAGTATATAATGTGTATTTTTATCATTTGATATTAAGTAATAACATGTTTAGTTTTTTGTCAACTTTTGGAATTATTAAAGGATATAATATTTCTTTTTTACCATCTAGTCCAAATCATGGGCGTTAACTGACACACCGTTTTGGTTCTTAAATTTACTAATCTATTTTAATTGAACTGAAAATTCTATTCCTTTCCAATTATAATTTTTAGATGTTTCTTTTATTCTTGTTGATAATTTATAATTATGACCTTCATCTAAACAATCAGATCTTGCTATACACCATTTGAAACATTCGTTATCATTTTTATTTTGGATATTAATTAATCCA
>JABUQX010022206.1:25000-84749 GCA_015478945.1 Trachelipus rathkii
CCCTTCTCCTCATCTGTGATCTATTGATTAAGAGATCAATGTCATATTTAAACTTCATTATTTGTATAACATAACATAAAAATATACTTTTTATATGAACATTACATGAAATTATTAAAAACATTTCATGTTTTTACAAAGTTTTCAGCTTTTTTTATTAAAAATATCAATTAATCTATAAATCAAACTCTAATCAACCACACATCCTTCCCCTTCCTTCTAATCCATGATCCATTGATTAAGCGGTTAAAGTCATATTTGAACACGTGTATAAACTTTTCGTGAAAATAACTACATTACATGTAAAATATTCACGGCCACTGGATTTTCTTTTATTTACGTATGAAACATTCTACTTTATGTACTATATTCTATAACTGTATATCTGTTTATACACGAACCATGTTCATTCGTCAAAGGTAATAACACAACTGATCTCTTTCCCACCCTATCCGTAATAATAAATGACGCCATTGCGAAGAGCGGATTGATGCATTACAGCCAATCCCTTGATAAGGATAAGAGATAGATGTAAAAAGTCCGTGATATTTCAATTTCTTAATGTGTGTCACGGTTTAAAAACGTCTTCATCAGTTGATGAGGATACGTCTGTATTATTTTATTTATTTTTCTTTCCTCCTTTCTTTATATATATATATATATATATATATATATATATATATATATATATATAATATAATATATATTATATATATTATATATATAATATTCTGTTTATATATATATATTTCGGCTTCTATATAATATATATATATATATATATATATATATATATTTATTTCTTTATGTAAAGGATTGAAAAAAAATTTTCTTTAAAATATTTTCATTGCATATTTACTATAATTTTAAATATATAAGACGTATATTTTGAGCAAATAAACCTTGTCTCCAACCACAAATATCTTGATTTGGACCGGTAAGCATGCCAACATATATTCTCCAGATATCTCATTTCTTATAGTTGTTATTATATAGTTGATCAAACGCTTCTTTGAACGTTCGTCGAGATCTTGATCGGCTAAAGTACGTATCTTAGCCGCAATTTTTAGATCAATGCGTACAGGGACTTTCATTTTAAAACATGTCCCATTGATGATAAATGTTTTTTCTTTACCTTCGAATGTTCAAGTGTTTTTAATTTACATGTCTATCCAGTATAAGAATCATCTTATTATACTTGAATGTTACATCGAAGTGTGTAGTCTCATGTCCTTCTTTCACAGAGGCCGAGGAAAGCAACCTATGACCATGAACATTATCAGATACACATATAATAATCATTTTGTCAGGATCACGGGGTGTAATCGGACACCGTCAAGAAATATAACTAGAACATGTATATAGGGTAAAACTTGCTAAGTTGATGGCTTCTTTTGAGAGCAAGGCCCTATATAAAATAATGCTGGAAATTTAAGAATCCATATTTTAAACGATGTATTTATTCAACATAAAGGTAATAAAAGTTGCCCGGCAGTTGAGATACTCTTTTTTTCTATTAAGTATTTTTTTTTCGCATAAGTAGAATGAGCAGTCACGGCCTTTCCTAAAATTTGACTCCCTTGTTGAATTCTTCTTTTCGGAATTCTTGATGATCGATATTTGGAGTGGCGGCCTTTACCTGAATTTTGACACCCTTGCTGAAAGCTGCGTTTTCTTATAATTTGAAGTTTGGAGGAGGGAGTTCAGGAGAAAATATCTTTAAGTGAGTCTTCTATCTTAAAATTTTGCTTACGCAAACTTTAGCATAAGTTTGAACATAAATACAAAAGTAATTTTTTTTGCGTATAGTTATAATTGATAGTACAACATTACTTCCCACGCTAAACACGGAGTGAGAAAGTATGTTATAATAGCTATGTAAGATATAAAAGCTAATCATCATTCAAATGTATGCATATTTGGGGGCATTCGAAAATGCACACAAACATACAAAACATTTCAATGAAGAAATAATAAAGAAAATATATACATATAGTGAAAAGTACATTCATATGCAAGCATATCTGGTTATTTCCATAGACATAAGCATAAATACAAACATGTGAATGTAATAGATTACAAAATATAAAAGGATATATAAACAAAATTAAAAATATTATACAATGAAAGGCACATTTAAATACTTAAGCCAATATTTTGATTATGTCCGTTAGAACATAAGCAAATATGCTACTTTGAAGGCAAGAAAATTCAATTGCTTATAAAAAATTAGAGATATCGCCCACAAGTTGGTATAAGAATGTCACTTGACGAGGAATCGTAGAACTTTGACATTGGTGAGAAGATTAAGTCCATACGTGAATATCTTGATCCATATAGGCCTAATGCGCTTCTTTATTTTCGAAGAGAAGCTCTGACACTTGGATGAGACAAACTTATGGAAATCTTGAAAAGGAACTTGTTGCGATTCTGATTTGGTATAGGATTTAATGTTATAATGCCACCACATGGACGTCAATCACCTGGAGTAATTTTGAAACGAGATGAAGTGATAACGACCAGTCGATCTAAGAAAGTTAAAGGATACCAGTTCAGTTTTTTTCTGTGTTTGTTTGTAAATTTTTCATTTGGAAAAACATGGGAGATGATGCTGAAATATTCAGAATCAGAAGTGGAACCTGAAGGTTCGTAGTGGAATTCAAAATTAGTATCAGACCATAATCCAAAATTAATTGAGATTGAGAAAAGTAGTCGTTATCGATAATGTTTGCTTGCGGTTCGTTTGAGTCATCTTTTTGGGCTTTTCCGATTTGTAATTTTTAGTATTATTCAGGGTTGGTTAGTTTTTTTATTTTTTTATTTTTTTCCGATTCGTGCCGTCACGCGAAATATAATTTGTAAACAAACTTTTTTTTAAGTTCGATATAGTACTATTTTTGAACTGATTTATTCAATCTACGTAAATCAAAATCTTAAAATAGGGCCTATAGTCTATGACACAATACAAGAGAAACACTAAAGAGTGTTACTTAACAGGTTACAAAGCCAAAAAACTGTTGAAAATTGAAAAAATATATTAAAAACTTCATAATATATATAAAAATTATCGAAATTGAGAATCGATAAGATTTTTTTTTTTTTAATGGTGAATAACGGGATTGATTAATACTTAATAGGTAACACACTGATATTATTTGGTAATATTGATTAAATGTTAGCATCAAAAATAAAAGAACCTGTTTGAAACATGTTCCTTTGTTGACAATAGTGTAGAAATTTGGAACAGAGTAGCCTTGCTATAATATTATTTTAATTTTTTATTTCTATTGAAGTTAAATCACCGAAATATACAAAAGAAAAATTTTAAAATATATATATAAAAAAGCAAAAAGTCAAAAAAATCAAAAAATCATGATTTTTTAATAAAAAAATCAAGTGAAAAAATCAGTTGATTTATATCAATTAATTTTTTCAGTGCCATCCCTGGTATTATTGCTGTTTTTTTCTTTTTCTTCATTTTGGATGTTTTCCTTTGGTTATCAGAAGGCGCTGATTGAAGTTCTGAGTGTTTTTATCCGGGTTCATCAATTATATAGGGCAAAACCTGCTAAGTTGGTGGCTTCTTTTGAGAGCAAGGCCCTATATAAGATGATAGTGTAAATTTAAAAATCCATATTCTAAACGATGTATTTATTCAACATAAAGGTAATAAAAGTTGCCCGACAGTTGAGATACTCCTTTTTTTCATAAGTAAAATGAGCAGTCACGGCCTTTCCCGGAATTTGACTCCTTTGTCGAATTCTTTTCAAAATTCTTGATGATCGAGATTCGGAATGGCGGCCTTTTCCTGAATTTTAACTCCCTTGTTGAAAGATGCGTTTCTTGTAATTTGAAGTTTGGAGAGAGTTCAGGAGAGAGCATCTTTAAGTGAGTCTTCTATTTCTTCTGATTTTTCTGATTGCATGAGTATCTCAACAAGGCGGGTTTATATACAATTTCGTTTGAACTTATGTTAAAATTTTGCTTACGCAAATTTTAGCATAAGTTTGAACATAAATACAAAATTACATTTTTTTTGGCGAATAATTATAATTGAGAGTATTACATGTACCCCATGTTTTTTGAAATAAACCAACACTTTTGAATATAAGCAATAAGCCCCATAACTAAGTCTTTGTATGTATTACAAACACTGTTCACGTGAAGAAGGCTGTTTCACAACTAACAATCTCCTTCAAATATCAGAATTATGGAGCTGTTTCCGTAGACCATGAAAATCGAGACGTCATATGATAGCAGTTGTATACAAACAACAAGAATTTTCCGGAAATTGTGACCCTTTATACAGCATTCCATAATCATGACATTATGGTTGCCCATTTACTTGTAGACGACTGATACCTCTAAGTTCAAAAGGTGTGAATTTAAAGGACGATATTTTATAATTGCCTGAATGAGCATCATGTTCAACAATTCCTTTTATTAATTTCTGCGGTAAATTTCCGCTTACAATGTTAGGGATATTAATGACCGATAATCCATGTGTGAAGTTAAAAAATTGGTTTCAATCCTTTATATAGGATACTTGGCTGTAGTGTTCAATAGAGATTTTTCAATTTCCAAATATCTCTGGGGTAATAATTTCATTTTTCTAACATAAAGACATGCGTCTATCAACTTGAAAACAGATTCAGGGCATGCAGTAGTGGTTTCATTTTTCTAAACATAAAGACATGCGTCTATCAACTTGAAAACAGATTCAGGGCATGCAGTAGTGGTTTCAGGTTTGCTTTTTTAATTTAAGAGCAAACTGAGGGCTAGATCTAATTAATCGAGTTTTAGTATCCACTGAAGGAAGAATAAGTCTTTCTTGGAAAAGATATCTCCATTTAAGCGTTCATAAAATTCATATGTGTTACTTGTTGATTTAGTAGCTTAATATATATGTTTATTCACATCTTTGAAACTATGAAATCAACATGATTGGAGATAAGACTGTTTAGCATCATCTGAGAAATTTAACAAATTTTCTATATAACTTCCACATGAATAATTTGAGGCTGATGCTTTTGAAGATGTTTTATTAAGGTAACTTAAGGTTGGTTAAAGCATGTGTACAGGAAATTTGATTCCATGTACACTATGTGGTCATCGGATGAGGGAAGGTCTGAACCATTGGCTTTTGTAAATTTTGTTTTTAAATATAAAAACAATTTAGATGAATCGAGATACTGATAAGATGTGCCAGAGGTATTGAATTCTAGAGATACATCGGTATTGGTAATTGAATGAATAGGGTTAATACTGATGAAATTGGTATCACCACTTACACTAATCTCTGTAGGATTCATGGAAAAAACATATAATTCACTCTTACAGCAGTCTAGACTGGAGAGATGAAGGAAATGCATTTTGTAGCTATGACAACTGGATGTATAATGAGTATAGTCTTGATTCTTCGTTTCTTATAGACAGTAAGTTTGCCAAATATTATTATTCATGTAAAAGATGCCAGTTAGTAATTAAATAGCGAAGACATCAATTTGTTTTTCCTCTAGAGATCTTTTTTATTTATTTTTTATTTATTTTTTTGCTTTATTCCCTTTTTCTTACGGTCTTTACCTGGTCCCGTCATCTTACGTCTTATTTTCCATTTAACACCATCCGACATTTCATCAGAGACATCAGCTATACGTCTTTTTAAATAGTCACGAGCATTAACTCCTGATGCGACATCATGTATAATGTTTATTCCTGTTATAGTCGCTTTTTTAACGATATATTCTCAACCTTTTATAAACAATGGTAAAGCGCTTCTCATTAATTTAGCAAAAAATATCCCAATCCATAACCCCTTTGTAATTTCAAACCTTGAAAACTATTTCACCATTCATTTTTGAAGGAACTTCTTTCTTAACCTATCTTTACACTGGTAGAGTGAGGTAGTAAATGAATAAATATCAGTTATTACAATACTTATATAATAGCTTAAACTTTGGTATATTTGTAAATTTTCTTCTAATTTTACATATGAAAAAATTTTCAACTTTTTGTAAAAAATAGTCCTGCATGTTTCTAATATCAACGTTACTCAACAAAGTTCTGGATGTGAATGGGTAAACATTACACCCTCGATATCCTTCATATGCACTCGTACAGACCCAAATTGGGAACGATTTAATTGCAAGTAGTGAACATTAGGTAAAATTAAAACTCTACTATCTTTAGGGAAATGCACTACTCTTAATGAAGGATCTGTAGTGTTTCCTGCATATTGATGTTCAACTATGTCTGTGTAAATATAAGCTATCCCTTATTCTTGTAGCATCTCTGATGGTTTGCATATATAATTTAACAATTTAGCTGTTTCACGTTGTACAGCATACTGTTCTGTATAATCATATTTAGTTCCCATGTAACTTTTAGAAACGTTGTAATACCATTAGCAAGATCCATCACCTCGTCACGTTCGTGAATGCATTTATTGAACCAATCTGATCTTTGGAAGATAAACAATTTAGGCCTTTTAGGGTCTTTCAAGTTTACTCCAACTGTAGATCTTAAGGTGATTAACACCCTATCCTTATGAACAGGATTATTAGCAATATATACTAAATCTTGACACATCTTACTTGTGGCAAATCTAGTGTTTAAATAACTATAAATATCAAGGACTTTTTTATAGTATCCCCTCCTTAGAACGAATTTTTCGTAAAAATAATCTTTACCAACACGCGTCGCGGTTTTAAAACCTTCAATGGTTTCTATTTTTAATATATTTTTAACACTATCTACACTTCTATAAACTATAATAAAATGTTTTGCAGCGGGCACATTCTCTATGTTTGCATCTAATATCATATCACATAGTCCTACTTCATACAATTCCCTTTCAAGTTGTATAGGATTCGTTAACTCTGTAGTGAAATCTGAATTTTTATTATCAGGATGTAAGTCCATAGAAGCTGATGAAGGCAGAGTTAAATAGAAATGTTGACACTCCACGATTGCGATAACTACTGATCAATGGTTCTTAATTTCATTAGCTTTTGTATATGAAGTAAACTTATCCTTTTTTATATTTCTTTTCTATAAACTTATCAGAATATCCCACCCATTTCACAGGGTACTGTTTATCTTTACCCTTCCCTTTTGAGCCAAATATGTATTTTTTTATTTATAAACATTACTCTCAGCATCAAATCGTATTTTCTGTATTTCTTGTTTATAGAATCCGCCTTTGATTTTTTTCTCCATCTAAATTTTTGAGACAGTATAATTTTAATTCGTCATTAAAAAATTCTCAAATGAAGTCTACTTTAAAAACTTCTCTACATCACCCTGTCTCATATCTTTTTCTAAAACGATCGTCTGTTCTAGACCCTCTTACATAATCATTCACTTTAATACCTGTATTATCTTTAATTTTACATGCTCCACGATAATGAGGAGTTATAATGTTATAAGAGTAAGCCAAGTCCTGTAGTATATTGATATATTTAGAAGCATATATTTTAATAGATTACCAATGCATTCTTTCTTTGATAGTTCGTTGTGCTCTTTCAACTATATCAGCTTTATTTACTGAGAATGTCTTATAATAACCTATATCATACTCTATAATAATTTCTTTAAACTCTCTGCCAAAAAATTCCGATCCCTTCTCTGTCCACATCATTTTTGGGTATCTAATTATCAGCCTCAATAAATTCTTTCACTGCCTCAGCTACAGTCTTTGATCTTTCATCTTTTAAATATTTTAACTAGTTGTATCTGGAGTACACGTTTATCGTGAAAAGCATATATTAATACCCATCATTTTAAGAACTATATTTAATCATTTCAGTTAATCTATTTGCCAAAAATTATAGAGATGGTCGGCTATGATTTTACGGGTCGGAAATTTTTTTATTATTGGTTTATGTAAAGTAAATGCTTTTTCCCCTTCTAAGTATTTTTTCAACTCATTTTTTTCGAGGTGCGGAAATTTTGATGCAAATCTGGAAAATCCTCCGTAACTATTTTATCACTGTAACAATATTTATCAACCACCTTCTTTTCCTCCATGATAAATAATGACAATATATATATATATATATATATATATATATATATATATATTATATATATTATATAATATATATATATATATATTATATATAATAACTATAGTAATAATATATATATATAATATATATATTATATATATATATATATTATATATATATATATATATATATATATATATATATATATATACTATAAGGTGATAAAATACCAAACGGTTAAATAAAAAATTTTATTTAATTACAGACAGAATACATAAATAAAGGAATAACATTATATACATATATAACCATAACAAATAATCATGAGATAATCCACTTTTTTTTTTTTTTTTTTTTTTTTTACAGAATGTCACCACTCACGGGCAAGGCCCTATTCAAGGAGGGGACAGAAAATAATAATAATAATAATAATAATAATAATAATAATAATAATAATAATAATAATAATAATAATAATAATAATAATAATAATAATAATAATAATAATAATAATAATAATAATAATAATAATAATAATAATAATAATAATAATAATAATAATAATAATAATAATAATAAAAATATCTAAAGATATTTCAGACTTTTTCATTAGTCTTTGACTTCCATATATTCTTCTTCTTCTTAGAAAACTTTTCCTCCTCATCCATGATCATCAAAGAATCTGCATAAACAAAACTGATTAGCAGAAGTTTCTTCTCCCTGCTTCTTTTCTTTCTTTCTTTAGTTCTCCTGTTTCATCAGCATTATTAATAATGGAGGAACCATTCAAACAATTTACTTCTGACTGATCCTACGTTTCCATTAGTTTTCATTTTCTCCTCTTCTTCTCCTTCAAAACTTTTCAGACTTCAGCATTTTCAGCACATGCTTCGGATATAATATCGGACAAAACATCAGTGTAGCTGTAAGTTTTTAGTGTAAGTTTTTTTTTCTTATTATTCCTTGAGCTGAGCTTTGCGAAACTCTGTTTATTCTCTTTAATCAATCTGATGCGAAAGAGCCACCTGAGGAACTCATATTAGTTCTAGGACCCTTTGGAATATTATCCAAATCATCCAATCTAGTTCTAGGGAAATTAATAGCCTGAAGTTCATGTTTGATGCTTCTCTATCCAGTTACAGGCGCCTTCTTCCAATCGCGCGAGAGAACCGATATTAGATCTACAATATTCGATCCGTCAACTGTTTCCCCATTAATAATGATTTGTCCGAGATCAATCCACGATATCTGATCTTTTAATATTATATAAAACTATGCCTGTTTTTTTTTTTGTTTTTTTACCGGTAAGCTTTCTTCCAAAAATATTTTTAAAGCTATCTTCCTTTTTCACTTCATCCTTATCCCCAGATATTAGAGTTGAACCATCTATGCTAGCCTTACTTATTAAAATATGTTGATGCAGTTCTTTTAGAAATACTAATTTTGCAAAGTGTTTTGATATAAGATACGTTTTTCATGAATGCTGATATCAGAGTTTGACACAATTCTTTCTCGTAATTGTTTATCTACTCAACTCTGGGATCATATAAACTATGTGGTTGATATTGCTGCATATGTCGATATGATTTATCCATCTTCTGCTGCAGGAGGTGATACTGTTGATATTGTATCTGCTGTTGTGGTTGCTGCTGATGCTGTAGAGGTTGTATCTGTTCTTGTATATATTGGTGATGATGTAACTGCTCAGGATGCAGCTGTTGAGGTGGCTGTAGCGGTTTGGACAGCTACTTGCTCTTGCTGGAGTTGCTGTAATATTTGAGGGGGGGTAATGTATTATATTCATTTTCTCACATTCGTTATATGGTAGAACAGTCACCTTCTTCATTATTGGTCTATTCACTTAGTTATCAGAGGAGCAACGACTGTAGTAATTTCTTTTTATATTTCAATTTTTTTTGTTACGAGAGAGTTTTTTAATGATGTTTCTATGAAGGTGTAGCTTTACCTTCTGAGGTCTGTTTAAAGCAACATCCCGTTTTATCAAATTTAGAAAGACCTAACATACACATTGGATGAATTTCTCGTCCTCGCATATTAGTTTACGTTTAGCTGCAGGTTTCAGATTTTTTATTTTTTTTATGAGAGGTAGATACTTTGCAACTAGAGTACTCATTATTCAGGTATGTATACATTTTCTATTTCGTGAATTAAAATATTGGTGCGGACCAGCACTCTGTAACGTGTTTTTAGGATGAAGTTCGCTTCGCACACTAAACAACCATTTGGTATGGATGTAACTTCTTTATATACTTTTATGAACCCTTTTCTTTGCATGAGAAACATCTGAGTAGCTAGTGCATTGATTTGGTTCATGTCTCTTCTTTGTCCGAACAAGATCAGGTATTGTGTGTTTAAAGACATCGCTCTCATATACTTATTCTGATGAAAAATGTTCTATTATAAAAAATACTGAAATTTTTAAATGATGAGTAAATAGTGAACGTTTCAGCGATATCTTCGCTCACCTTATGCATCAAATCATCTAACACAATAATTTTATGTCGGTGTACATTTTCCATCGTCTTGACGTCATATACACCTTCATGAAATTGAATTACATCTTTATATTCATTAAACTTTTCTTGGTAAATATTATAACATCATACTATTTTAACAAGCCCTTGCTCGAAAATCTCTAATTATTTTAAAATATTTAACAGCAGGTAGGTTTTCTCTCATCCTGTAGGACCTGTCACCACACATGTTGCTGGACTACAGAACATAAATTTACACACATCCATACTTAACAAATGTCTGAATACGAATGTATTTCATTTACCATATATATATATATATATATATATATATATATATATATATATATATATATATATATATATATATATATATATATATATATATATATATATATATATATAAAAAAAAAAAAAATAAATAAACATATATATATTCATATATTGAATATATAAATATATATTTAAATAATTATTTATATATAAATTATTTATATATAAATATATTTTATATATATATATATATAAGATATATATATATATTATATATATATATATATATATATATATATATATATAAAGAAGGAAAGAAAAACAAATAACAAAATACTCTCTTATCATCATCAACCGATGAAGACTGTCTTTACGATTTGACACATATTATGAAATTGAAATATCACGGACTTTGTACATCTATCTCTTATCCTTATCAAGGGATTGGCTGTAATGCATCAATCCGCTCTTCGTAATCACGTCATTTATTATGACGGATAGGGTGGAAAAGGATTCAGTTGTGTTACAACCTTTGGCGAGTGAACATGGTTCGTGTATAAACAGATATACAGTTATAGAATATAGTGCGAAAAAAAATAGAATGTCTCCTACGTATATAAAAGAAAATCCAGCAGCTGTGAATATTTTACGTGTAATGTACTTATTTTCACGAAAAGTTTATACAACATGTGTTCAAATATGACTTTAATCGCTTAATTAATGGGAAGGTGTGTGTGGTTGATTAGAGTTTGATTTATTGATTAATTGATATTTTTAATAAAAAAAGAAGAAAATTTAGCAACAGCATAAGACGTTTTAAATAATTTTATGTAATGTTCATGCGAAAAGCATATTTTTATTTTATGATATACATATAATAAAGTTTAAATATGACTTTGATCGCTTAATCAATAGATCCCAGATGAGAAGGAGGAGGGAGTGTGGCTGATTAGAGTTTGATCTATTGATTCATTGATTAATTGATATTTTTAATAAAAAAAAGTTGAAAATTTAATAATAAAAAATATTTTTTAATAATTTTATGTAATGTTCATAAAAAAACATTTTTATGTTGGACTATATAAATAAAAAAAAAGTGTAAATAGGACTTTGATCGCTTAATCAATGGGTCACAAATGACAGGGTGAGGTGGGGTGAGTGGTTGAATGGACTTTGATCTTTTGATTTACTGATTAATTGATATTTTTTTTTTTTTAAAAAGGCCTGAAAATTTATTAAAAACATAAAATGTTTAAATAATTTTTAAAGTAAAATTAAAAATATAATTGCGTACCAAAATTGCTCCTGAGAGCGAACGCGTTGGTCTCGCGCCGAGTCGCGCCGAGTCGTGCCTGCAAGCACGCGAACCCATCAAGCAAAATAATAATAATAATAATAATAATAATAATAATAATAATAATAATAATAATAATAATAATAATAATAATAATAATAATAATAATAATAATAATTAAAAATTAATAATAATAATAATAATAATAATAAAAGTAGGAAAAGACTTAATAAGAATAATATAATAATATGTATATGAAAAGTAACCCGGAAAACTTTTTTTTTTCCTCCGTTTTTTCGATAAGGAAATAGTACGGGGAAAAAAAATAAAAATATGAATTTTTTTGAAAAAAAAAAAATTCAAATTCTCCTTTGGGAATTTGTAATTTTTGGCCATATATAGGAATAGGTTTCGCGCTTATTATTTAAAACCTAAAACTAATTTAAATTAAATATAAATTAAAATATTTAAACATGAACTAAAATAAATAAATTAAAATATTTAATGAAGGATTAAACTAAAATATTAAAAATAATATATATATATATATAAATAATATATTTAAATATACATAATATATATTATATATTATATATATATATATATATATATATATATATATATACTATATATATATATATATATATAAATATATATATATATATATATATATATATATTTAATATACAGGATGTGTGTGTGTTTCCTTAACAACAACAACTAAAATCAAAATGTCGGGGCTTAATGACGTCAGAGAAATACTGCTCTCTGATTGGTAACCCTGCTGTTTTTGTTCCCTACTTCTTATCTTTGCATATATTAGTAATATTTTGAACCAATTTAATTTAATTTTTCGTAACCGATTTAATCTTAGCAAAAGATGTCACTATTTGAATGAAATTTTTTTTTTAAAATATTGCTTTCGTAGTTTACACCAACTTTACATACGTATAATATAGTGTTACTTTATTTTTATTGTCATTTTAATCTTTTACCTCACAGTTAAGGTTTAATTTTAGATCTACAATTTTATCGGCAATGTGTTTACGAATACCCGTAATAGTTACGACAGCGGCTGTATTAACTAATATGCATCTGATAGGAGAGTTATTTAAGCTTATTGTGAATCAATGTTGCTTACAAAATTTATACTAAAAGAAAAACTGTCCTGAGCTACTTTCAACCTCCTCTTTAGGTTGAGGTTCATTTGCAGTGTAAACTTTAGACTTAGACAAATTAGATAAATAAGCATATTTATGAACAAATTCTATATTTCTTTCCCAAAGCAGGTCATTTTATATTGTGCAGGGAGTGATTAGTTTTGCCACACCTTATGCACTTTTATTTCGTATTAAACTCACTAGAATGTCCCTTTTGACTAATTTGACTATGGCTAGCTTTTATATCTTTTCTAGGATTCCTACCCAACTTTCTTTCTTGTTACATTTACAAATTCAGTTTTCTGATTAAGACTTTGAAAAACAGCCGATATATTTTCCATAACAGTTGCCTGTTTTGCGACTACTTCTAAAGCTCTAGCTATACTCGAGAGTTTATTCAAGTTTAAATCTACTTCCTGAAGAAGTTTTCTTCTACACTTCAGTGAATAGCAGTTTGCAACAACCTGATCTATTACACTGCTCTGCGACATTTTCCCGGTTTAGGTTTTTTCAGCTGAATATATATATTTTCGACACGCTGAATTCAAAAATGCTATTCATTTAATCCAATCAGGTCAGGTTATTGATCTAGAGCCGTTCCAAAATATTTTGAAAAAGATAAAAGAATTTTATGTTTTAGAAAGGGGGATAAAAGCAGGAGGAATAATATAAATATATATATATATTATTATATATATATAATATATATATACTTATAATAATATATTATATATAATATATATATATATATATATAAAATTATATTACTATTATATAAAATATATATATATATTTATTATATTATATATATATATATTATATATATAATTATAATATATATAATAATTAATTTGTGTACACCAAAAAACATGTGGTACAACATTGATGGTAGATGATATACTTTTTGTGTCATATATATTTAGTATATTATATATAATAGTATATTATATACTATATATACTATATATATATAATAATATATATATATTATATATATATATATATACTATATATATATATATATATATATATATATATATATCTATATATATAATAATATACCTATATATATATATTTTGATTATTTATTGAATTCTATTTTTGCACATTTAAATTTTGCTTTATTATTCGAGTTTATATTTTTGCCTATTGTTCACGACTTGCATAATATAAGCTCTCCTGAATTTCAGAAATGAATAGAAAGTGCAGAAATGATCTGACCGTTTTTGTTTTCATTTGGGAAAGTCACTTTGTTTCCCGAACAGAAGATGAATATAAAAACCTTTGTTATAAAAGGTTACTTGCTTACGTGTGGGTAAAACTTGGGAGATCAGGATAAAAATCTTTTGCTCCTGCATGTTCTGGTGCAAAACGTGGGTTTGAAGGTTAAGAGTGGAGAAGGGAAAACAAAAGTCTCTCCCTTTTGGTGTTTCAATGGTGTGGAGGAAGGCAAAATCATGTTAGTGACTGTTACTTCCGCATGACGAATTTAGCAGGTATGACTTATATGAAGAAAGTTTCTTTATTGTATTTAAAAATGTAATATATACATTTGGGGTACATGTGAGCATGGTATGTTGTTTGTTTGCTTTTAGGAATAAATCGAAAGAACAAGCAACACGTCAAATATCCTGAAGTTCCATCTTACATAAAACCGGTACCTCATGGTCTTCCAATTCCCAATCATCCAGACGAAACTTTCTTGACGCAAGGCTCCGAGGACGAATTACATGATGCTGCTGTCGATGATGATGCTGATGGTTCCCCTTTGTATGAAGCCACTTCTGAGATGAATCAACCTAAGCCTTTAAGGCAATCAGAACTTAACATTGACTAGGGATTTTGGATTGTCCAAAGAATCAGCTCAATTGCTTGGGTCCACATCGCAGAACACAATTTGTTAAGTCAGAAACAACATTTTATTTGTACCGTGAGTTCAGATAAGGAGTTCGTAAATATTTTCATTGCTGACAATCCAAATCTCTTATACTGCAATGATGGAAAGGGTTCATTGACGAATGGGGTGCTGGAGTATGTTCCTGTAAAACAAAAAGTTTAAAAGCAGTTCTTCTTAACCATGGGTAACAAGATGCATATGTTCCTGTTTGGTTTTTCACTGATGCCTACTGAAACAACGACAAACCTGAGCATTCTGATTCATTTTTTTAAAACTATGAAACACACAATTGGAAGATATGGAGACATGAAGGTAAGAATATATCTATATTCAGAAAAATTTGTATCTTTATTTCTAACATTTTCAAACATTTCTTCCATTGTTCATACAAAGTAAAATTAATTTTACTCCAGTTTCTTTTTATAGGTAATATCTATTTGCTGGGTCAACAAGCGGGTTACACTAAATATCTATGTTTCTTGTGTCTTTGGGACAGTCGAGCAAGTAAGGAACACTACACACGATGCCAATGGCCGATCAGGAATGAACTTGAACCAGGTCATCACAATGTTTTGTTTTACCCTCTAATCGAACCTAAAATATTTTACTTCCACCTCTACATATAAAGCTTGGAATGAATCACTGTTTTTCCCAACCACTAAACAAAGATGGCGATGTTATCTGTTACCTGAAAAATGCATTTCCAAAACTAAGTGACGTAAAATAGCAGGAATCTTTGACGGTCCGCAAATTAGAAAACTTTTTGCAGATCCTCACTTCACTGATGTTATGGTGAACAAAGAAAGAAGGTCTTGGCTCTCTTTCAGATCTGTCGTGACAAATTTTCTGGGAAATCGCCGAAGTACAGATTACGAACATGTAGTAGACGAACTGCTGCAGAACTTTCAAGCATTAGGAGCATACATGTCAATTAAAATGCATTTTTTAGTTCCATTTAGGACTACTTTCCAGGGACAACTGCGAATTACAGTGAGGACAAGGTGAGTGTTTTTCCACAGATATAAAAGTGATTGGAGGAAAAGGATATGAGGCGCGTGGGATGTGAATATGCTTAGAGACTACTGGTGGTGGCTTATAAAGAGATGACATTGTCATCTTCCTTTTAGACCCAAAATAAAAGAAAGGCTATAAGAAAATCATTTACTCCTCAATAAGTACCTAATGGGTTGCTTTATAGTAAATGTCAAATCATCATATTTTTGTATTCACTGTTGGTACTTAAAAAGAGATGATCATGATCATCTTCCTCTTAGACAACATAAAAGAAAATATATATTATATTATAATATATAATATAATATATATAATATATATATATATATATTATATAACATATATATATATATATATATAATATATATATATATAAAAATATATATATATATATATATATATATATATATATATATATATATATATATATATATAATTTTTATATATTATTTATTTATATTTATTTATTTATAATATATACTATATAATATATATAATTTACCATGTTAGCTCATATATTTTATATATATATATTTACCGATGTTAGCTCATCCCTTTCTTTCTAGTTATTAACCTTGAACATTTACCATTAATAAAACTCTCTTTTCTTATGCCGTGGTGATACGCGGAAGAATAAAACACTTAATAATTTTCTTTATAACATATAATTCAAACCATAAACAATTCTTTATCTCCTGTTTAATATCTTGCAATAAACCATTATCACCAAGTTACATTACACGGTCAATTCAAATACATTTGTTTGCATCGTGAACATTGATAGCAATTTCAATTTTTACAAAAAAATCACCCGAATAACCCAATCATGATAATGAGAAAGGAACTTATTACTTCCCACAATATTCGTTAAAATAATACCTTGCTTTATTATTTACATCGGCGAAAACTAGTTAAAATTCCTTCAATCGTTTATACATAAAGAGAATATACTAAAGAACAACGACCACCGTGAACACACAGGGACGAATAGTTCGACTCCATAAAAAATCCACGTGACTCAGGAATCGCTATCAGTTTCACCAAGTAACCATGACAACCGGGCATCAGTACATTCTTGTTCTCATTCCATGAGTCGACAATGAAAAATCGTAGAAGTACCAACCTAAACCCCCAAGATGCACACGCGCACCGTCACCAATTGCACACCCTCTTTCTTAAATTCCTTCATTAGTTATCCGTATCAACTATGCATCAAAATAACCAGTGTTCTTGCAATAGCCGGAGCATGAAATCAATAGTGCCAAAACTTTAAATTACTTACATTTGGCATCTCGTATTAATATTACACTTTCTAACCAGTTAACCCTAAACAAACTGTAAGCCCTGTTTTTTCTCAATCGTAAACTATTTATCGCAGTTAACAGGATAGTACCAAGTCATGAATCACCAAATATCAGTTACTAGCTTTTAGTATCACTTCAAAAAGGTCCCGCCAATTACAAGCACCAGCCTTTACATCTCACTCCACCTGGGGTCTCTTGGAAATAAAATAAAAATTTATCAATCTGTTATCTTTTAAAATAAAATATACCTGGTATAAATAACATGGTCACACTTTACTTACATTAACCTGGGACCTTCTTTTTCCTAGCCTTACGTCTCAAATCAAAAATCGTTTATAAAACTATACCTATTTTAAGTTCATATTTCCCGTTGGTTGTTCCCCAACAATATATATATATATATATATATATATATATATATATATATATATATATATATATTATATATATATATATATATATATATATATATATATATATATATATATATATATATATATATAGCCAAAAATTTCACTTTTTTGAAAACAACGAAATCTGATATTTCTTATCTGAAATTGTAATTATTTTAACAATAAACTATATGCATATGGCTTTTACTTTAATCATGCTTTCGTTTGTAGTTGTTTGAGGCATATTTAATAGAATTTATTAATAAAAATACAGTTTATACTATGAGCTAATGATTGAATCTGATTTTCACAATTTTCGGGTTGGTATCCATAATAAAAGTAGTCACAGAAAAAAAAACTAGAGCTGATTGGATAAAATGACCTACATTTTCGGATTCAGCATGTTTGAGTTGATAAAAATCAGTTAACAAAACCCAAACCGGCTAAAAAAAAGTTTTCAAACGCAGGCCAATGTTATCAGTATCTTGAAAACTTCCTGTAGCGCTAAATTTCTAACTTTAGTAGTGTAATTATTGGTAGGTTCTTCATCTTCCTATTTCTCTTGCCAAAATAGAAATCGTTTATGCCTTATATTCACTCAGGGAACAAAATGTTCACCCAAATCAATTATTACTTCGTCATGCATAGCAGTGTCAAGCAAATCCATGATATTAAATACCTCCTGAATTTCCAAATCAGCAACATGTAGTAAAATTGACTACTCTTGAACAGCAGACGACACTCCTATTACCGTAATGCAAAATGAAAAAGTTATTTTTCCATTTCTTCCACCTTTCCCTCGTAGACGATACATCTTCGGAGTTGAAGAATGGATTAGGAGTAGGCAAATCCAACTGAGACATTTTTCACAGTTTCATCATCAAGCTGAGATGTATGGAACTTTCACCCCAAAACAAATCACATACCTTCAGTTATGATAAATGATTACATATAGCTAGTTCCATATTTGTCTCAAGTTGATGTGTATGGAACTTTCACCCCAAAACAATTCAAGTATATGTATAATTATTATTGATGATTACATATAGTTTGAAAATAAATAAATCTCATACTCGTGGTTAATTTTTCTTCCTCTTGTAAGTAAAGTAAATCATTTCTTCACTACTAAGGATTTTATTAACGTGGCAGAAGAAGCTAGAAAAATTGTACTAAATGATTATGAACTAAAATACATTTACATAATGATCTGTACCAAAAGAAAATAGGAAAAAATAATTGAACTTTTTATAAACATATATATTACAAAGAATAAGTTACTAGATCAACAATAACTTCGTAGCACACCTTCTAATTATCAAGAATAATTAATCAAAACTAATATAAGACTGAATAGAACTCGTAGCTGCCTGACAAATGAGAGTAAGCCTTGTGCATGGACATGGAATAATATTAAATTTCAATATCAGAAACCAAGTGTTTTGTTGTTGCTGTTATAATATTATATATTAATTATTATATTATTATATTAATATTATTATTATATTATATATTTTTCTTATTATTATTATTATTTATCATTACTATTATTATTATTTATTCATTATATTATTATATTCTTATTATTTATTAATTATTATTATATTTTATTATTATTTATCTATTATTATTATTATTATATTATTAATTATTATTATTATTATTATTATTATTATTATTATTATTATTATTATTATTATTATTATTATTATTATTATTATTATTATTATTATTATTATTAGCTATACAACAAGTATTTGACAACCAGCAAAAATCTACTAACAATTTTCTACGAAAATGTTGTTGAAAATCCTGCAGCAGAGGTTGAGAAGATTGTAAAATTTCTGGGTTATCAGATCAATCCTCAAAGACTGGAATGTATTAAAAAATATCCAGAGGGTCCAGCGAAGAGAAATCATTCAGAGGTAAGTTCTCCAAAGTCAGTAGTAAAACATGTTTCTGTGAAATAATGTTTGCTAATTTATTAAGAGCATTAAGGGAAATAAATTATCATTTATTGTGTACACTTGCAATATATTTTTAGTAATTTCTTTAAGCAAAATGAGTATTTCGATTAATTCTAGTGCCAGAAAGATTAAGGGAGAAAGAATGAAGTAGTTGACTAGCTAATTCAAAAGAGTGATACTAGTTTAACAGTGAAAAGTGACGCAATAGTTAGATGGATCGAAAAATGTTGATGATATTCAGTATGAGTAGGAAAACTGATTAGACGAAAATCCCCAGGCTCCAAACTGTCAAGAAAAACTGTATGAATGGAACTACCCATGATATGTGATGTGGCGCACACTTCACACAAGGAAGGAAGGCACCTCCATAAAGAGGAAGAAACTGGAGTGGTGCGAAAATGTTCTTAGCACTCCTCATAAAATCTAACCTCTTATATAAGTTTATTTATTGAGTGATTCAATATAATCCATCAAAAAATGAATATATACTGTATTATATATATATATATATATATATTATATATATATTATATATAAATGATATATATCATATATATCTATATATTATGATATATAATATATATAATATATATATAAATATATATATATATATATATATATATTAGAGGTGTAGTATATTGCATTCGCATTCGCATCCGCAAGAATTTTTTTTGCGTACAGTATTTCACTATTTGATTAGTGAAAACGGTGCGTGTCCTACCTTAATATATAATATATAGTATATATATATATATAATTATATATATATATATATATATACTATATATATATATTATATATATTAATGTTATAATAATTATATATATACTATTACTTATATTATATTTATATATAATATATATATAATATTATGTATATATATATATATATTAAATGTAAGGGACTTTCAAGATGACGGAAACACTCATGCTGGAGATAGATAATAGATTTCAAACTCTGCAAAACGATTGCACACTATGTGCAATATGCAACTATTTTATATTTAATACCAAAACCAATTTCTTGAACTACGTGTTTCACAGAAGGTTAAAACTTAATTACGATGCCTTTGAGATCGAATGCATCTCTTCAAAGTAGGGAAACTTATCCCCAGCGAAAAAAAATCAAAATCAAGAGATAACACCAATTTACCACTCTTAGCGATATCATTGCTTTGAATCCGATGACATTTTTTGGACCTTTAGCAGCGAGAAGAGTCTGTTGGAGAGTGTCAAAGGGACACCCTATCATGATCGAAGATATCACAAGCGAAAAAAAAGCTTGGAATCCAGAAAAGATCACCACTTGGTTTGGAAGGAGTGAATTGTAAAGTTTTCCACATCGTGGCAGAAGTCGCCAAGAAATACTCAACATGTGTAGCTGTCAACATGTAGTAGTGAGCGTCTTTCAGTGGTGCAAATATCATTTACGAAGAAAAGAGACGCAAAATCTCCTTTGA
Organism: Trachelipus rathkii; assembly: GCA_015478945.1. Taxonomy (NCBI): domain Eukaryota; kingdom Metazoa; phylum Arthropoda; class Malacostraca; order Isopoda; family Trachelipodidae; genus Trachelipus; species Trachelipus rathkii. The sequence continues at coordinate 46,262 of JABUQX010022206.1, forward strand.
AATTTCTCAGCTTTTGTTTTTGAAGCATAATTAGAGCAATTATTATTCAAGCATAATATATATGTCTGTTCCAAATGGGTGGAGGGCTAGGGACGATGTTGGCTTAGGGTGCAAAAAGAGTTGGGTCCAAGCGTTCTGCACTCTGGTAACACATCTTATAATATATTAATTTAGTATATATATATAATTATATATATATATATAAATATATATATATATATATTATATTATATATAATATATATATATATATAAATATATATATACTATATAATAAGATATATATACTATATATAATATCTATATAATATATATATATATATATACTATTCAGTATATAGTATATATAAAATATTATATATAATAAATATTATATATATAATATATATATAATTATATTTATATATATATATATAATATAAAAATAATAATATTATATATAATTTTAATAACATTTGTTATAATATATATTATATATTAATATTATATATAATATTAGTATATATTATTATAGATATTATAATATACTATATATTATATATAATTAGATAATATATACATATATATAATATAATATATTATATATTAAATTATCTTATATATATAATATAATTATAATATATATAAGTATATAATATATTAATATATATATATAATATATATATCATATATGATGTACCTTTGAGCTTATATACTACTAAAATGACTTTAACTTATACCGCTTAAATTCCGCTATTAAGTATGAATAACTTAATCCGCATCCGCCATCGCCTGAGGATTGGTAAATATAATCACTCACCATTTACCGCATTACCACACCTCTAATAATTATATATAATATATTATATATATTATTATATATATAATATTATATTAAATAGGTGATTTTAAATAAATTATGGACGTATTTCTCTTCCTCCTGTAAAAACTATTACCCAGTAAAGTGATATAACCTTACTGAGATATAGTTTATATATGACAGTCGACGTAATTATTATATAAATTAATTTGAACTTCTTGCACTTATTAATAATTATGATTGCAATAATAATACATGGATAAAATTTGCAAATAGTTACTAAAAAAATAATTATATATTAATATATACTAAATATTAATATAAGGTAATTAAGTATGATATATGTGGATGCCTTAGTAATCAGGACTAGCTTGCAAGGATCACCAATCACATATTTTTGTGAAGATAGAGGGTTGGTGTTTAGCGGCTGTTATGATATATAGGTATTGAGTTATAATATATAATAGTGTATAAAACAATAAAGTACGACTATAAATCAACTAAGATATGAAAATGAAGAAAAAAGTAAGACAAGCAAGACGACAATCATACAACCTAAATGGTTATATACAAAAATGTCACTATGTAATTTTCACAAAATATCTAAGTGACAGTTATGTCACCTTTATTTGATCAGATAAAATAAAATAATAATATAATTAATTCATTGGTTACTTGTCATAATTTTTACTGAAAATCCTGATATGTATGATATAAATAAAGAACATAATATAGATTAAATAATTTAATAGATCTAGCATTGAAAAATCTAACAAGGTACCGACTGTCCAACTACCATATTCACGATACTATAAGTGAGACGATAACTTCAGAGTGAGAAATAAAATGAGAAGTCAAATGAGCATAATTAACAGCTGATGGCTAACGTATAATCCATATATAAATGCAGAGTGAGTGAAAAAGTTAATAATGAAATCAATTGCACCTCAGAATAGGAATAGAAGATGAGTGGAAAGTGAAAATAAGATTATATAGAATGAGAATGAAGATGAGAAGAGATAAGATAATGAAGAGAAAGTAAATAAAATGAAGTAATAGAGTAGTTAATGTGATTGGAGAGAGAAAATAACTTAATATAATAATAATAATGAAATATAGAGAGATAGGAGATAAAAGTAGTGAGAATAGAGCAATAGATTATAATAATATGAATGAGAGTGAATGAAGAGAAGTACTACAATATTTTAATTTTAATTAAATATAATAATAATTAATAATAATTTCATTAAATAATAAAATAATAATATATATTTATATATGATAATTATATTAATAATTATTATAATATTATATATATATATATATATTATATTAATATATATATTATTAATATATATACTAATTATATATATATATTATATAATATTATAATAATATATATTATATATATATATATATATATATATATTATATATAATATATATTACCGTAAAACAGGACTTATAATTGATAATAAATATAATATATATATATATATCATAGGTATATAATATTATGTGTTACAGGAGATAAAGCCTTTATTATGTTTCGGACGTCCCCGTCACGCTATAGATATAGAGTGTGTGTGTGTGTTTATGAATGCCTGAGTGTTAAGTGTGTATCAGAGGTATTAGATTCACTTTACATGAGTGCCTCGAATAGTACGCATCCGTCTCTTTCTGACTCTGGTTACATGACTCTGCTATACGCGAAAAAAGAGATTACTCGGAGCTCTCTAGCTTACAGCTCTCTCTCACGGATCACCAGGCGTCGTTTTAGAAGATATCTGTTCTTTTATCTTTATGTATTCAGCGGAACTTTATCTAACACTCAAAGGGCTATAGAATGAAATGCTAATGTTCGTAAAATGGATACTGAGTTTCGTGCATATATCGTTACGAATAAAAGAGAGCTATACGAAGTCTAGTAACATGTATACATACTGTAGTTTAGTCCCTCGTTCCCTCGGATGATGTCACTGCTTGATAAAGTCTAGCAATGTGTGTCTTTAATTGATTAGAGTTTATAGTTGAAGACTGATATGGTTAGATAACAGCCTCGGTGACTATCTCCTCCAGTCCTCCACGAAATATACGGAGGTAATTAACAATGTCCGCTCACCGTAATGCTCGAGCAGAGACCAAATTCTTTATATATTATATTTAATGATTCTATATATAATTTTTTTTTTGTTGTTCCGGCGCGTGGTACCAAGGTATCTATGTAACTCTCTTGTAACTCACATTCTGATTATAGTGAAGTCTTGTTTACACTCGACATGGTGGACCGGCCTCAATTAGCTCGCCTTAACTTCTATTTAGTGAAGTTTCGTAACTTTTGCCGATAAATCAGTGTGTAAAATTCTATGAAAAAAAATAAAAAAAAAAAATTTGTTTCTTTATTTTTTTACATTTATATTATATATATATTTAGAAAATATACGCTGTTTGAAATAAATGCAGTTGGTTTTTCTGTAAGTGTCTGAGTTACTTTTTTCGAATCCTAGTGATTTTATCATTTTGGTTAAAAAAATTTATTATATTAATAATAATATCCATTTCTTTTTAAATTAAACATTTATAATTTATATAAATATTTCGAACCGTTTTAATACCATAATAATATCCTAAACTATAATTAAGAGCTTCACTGAGTAATCATGATTACACTAAGGCAATAGGTTATATAGAAAATAAAACAACCAAAAAAGTAAAAAATACAAAACTGAACATGACAGGCTTTAAAATAATATAACAGTAGGTATATAATCCATATATATATATTACTATATATTACTAATATTTATTTATATATATAAAATTATAGATATTTAATTATCATTTATATTAATTTTTTAAGAGACCTTTGATATAAAAAAATAAATTTGCCTTGAGGGCCTTATATATATACAAGATATAATATTAAAGTTTTAAAATGTTTTTTCAAAAGTTTTAAGTTAATAATAATATAAGTAATATTTAATATTTAAATAAGTAAATAATTATATTATGGGTACGTTATAGGCTAGGGATAGTGCTAAGTGGAGTGGTATTAGTACCCTCACCTCCACTCTCCCACCCCTTAAATCTATGGCGAATATATATACAATAATCTGATAAACCTTTTGAATGTTTGCCAGTATGTACGTTTATTTAATAGGGTATTTATGATAAAATAACCAGCAAAAAAAAAAAGATATTACATCATAATTCTCGATATTTAAGCTGAAGTAAATGCAGATAGAATTAACTAAATTTACTACCTTTCCTAAACACTAGCATTTTAGTGCTTGAGGTTTTATATCTGATTTCGATCTACTCATACTTGGCTTTGAACGTCTCAGCCTAGCTATGTGCGTTTTATTCAGCTAGCTTCATCAGTACGAGTGTATTCCTTCCCGCTGGAACTCTCAGCTATGTCAGATAGATTTTGGCCGGTTGATAAAGTTTGCAACCTAATACTATACAGTTAAACAGTGATCGGTTAGATATATCTAATTATAATCCAACTTTAAAGCCATCCACGTCACTAACATTAAAAGAATACGTAATCACTTCTATAATAAGTATTAATAGTTTTTTAAAGACTACTCCCAATTTCTCATTCAACCATAATTGCTGAAGTACTCACTAAAGTGCTACATAGGACTCACCCCATTACGAACGTTTATAAATTAATTATGTAATGTAATTGTGCATATAATATTCTAAATCAACATGCATGAGAATAATACAACCTAAACTACATAATATATCATATATATCACTATAATATATCACTATACTAATAACTAAATCTACCTTACTTAAACTTACTATACAATAAAATATCTAACTAATACACAGCTAACTAATAAAACTAAATACATCCTATATAACTATATTATACTCCATAAATAAACTAACTCCTCATCACACCCTATTACAATCCAATACTATATAAAATAATACATCACATACAAAATAAACCAATCACTTACTCACAACCTAATAAAACTATAACCAATCAATCATAACTATAAACTACCTCATAATAATAATCATATAACAATCTAAGATTTTTACCTAAACCTATATACAACTTATTTATTACTGAATATATTAAACAATTGACTATATGATCTCAAAACTATACTGCCTCGTAGTCTATCCTTCAACACTCTGCCAAACACACAATCACCTACAGTTGAATAATCCACTATACCTAACATCTCTACAACAATCACTCACATTACAACAACACAATACAAAACAAAAAGCCCACTAGCACACGAACACCGTACTCACCCCAGTCATAACAGCATCCATCTACTTTCAACTAACATAAACTGCGACCAGACCTCTATACCACAAATCTTGCAACCGACACACAAAATACGCTCACGGACCATAACTATTAACAACAAACGACCACTACAACCCAAAGACCACCTATACTCAACAACTCAATAGCAACAACCACATTATCCTCGAATAGCAATATCGACCCTATCACGTAATATGAGCAACCACGAATACCTTAAACACACCTCTAAAGCTACAAACTAACTACTAACCAATCTCATCACCGTACCAATAGTAAGCTATCATGCTACTACTAGTGTATAAGTGAGTTACGGGTGACAACTGGATTAAACTATATATATTTGTTATAATATTATTATATATATATGATATTTATATATATATATATATTATATATATATATATTTTAATATATATATATATATTATACTTATATATATTATATGATATATATATATTATAAATATTATATAATATATAATATAATAATATATTTATAATATTATTTAATATATATAATATATATATTAATATTTATATCATAAAATATTATATAATATAATTATTTTAATTTTATTAATAATATATATCATTATTATATCTATATATATTATATATAATTTAATATTACGGATATACTATACAATAAACACTCACTGTGTTAATATGTTTCGAAGTAGGAGATACTGTTTTATTAAATAATAAGTATAGATCTAAAGTTATTACTAATGTATATGTTCTAAGTAATATTATTAATGTAGACAATCTAATAGGCGGTGCAATATGTTTAATTGTGAGTAAGTAATTGATAATATTAATCATATATAAAAATGAGGATTAATGAATCGTTATTAGAGTAGTTAATTTATATATAATATGTTCGTTATGGTTATAGTGTATAAGTAATTAAATTCCATAATACTTTAAATGAGGTAATAGAATTATAAAATGATAAGTATATGTAATTATAATGGATGGTTATATTATTTAATAGGTACATGTAGGAAATAGGACATGAATTGAAATAGTACTGTATTGGTTAATGCGGTTTATGATATAGTGTTAGTGACTAAGTGTGTTGGTTGTGGTAAACCGACCTGGTATCTGGGAGATACCGAAGGAAAAAAAGTGGATTGTATAAGTCATTAAGTAAAGGGGAATGTTGCAGAAAGATGAGAAATATCTGTAGTTTGGCATAGAGGTACTAGAGTTTATAGAAATTAAGTGATGTGCATGATAGTATATGATAGAGTAAATGGCGGTATAGTGTTACTATTTTATATAAGGTGTATAGATATGGTTGATGAGTGACCCACCTGGGCTACATACGGGTAGTACATGACTCACCTACACTAGACGTTAATCCTCTCCTTCACAACAACTCTATTGAGACCCCGACCGCGCTTTACGTCTCGTAAACGTCCTCTACGCCATGGTATAATTTAGCATATACTACTCCTACTAGTATATACTTACATACTAATAATAATATATCATATAGTATCATACGTTAGAGGTTTCCCTGTGAAAGCTTCTTAGGCGTGGATTTTTTATCATGATTGCGACGATACTGTTAAACCTTTAATACTTATAAACTATATAGAGATCATGGTTGGAGCAGCTAAGTTGGAATTGATCGAAAAAAACAATTATGAAGTTTATAGAAGTTTATTCGGATAAGCCCCCAAACAATGTAGATCTTTATGTTCACTTAAAATAAAAGGTATCTTCAATTTATTTATAAGGCTGAGCTTTACTTATAATCACTAACATCAATATACTTGTGATACAGTGTATTAATTTAGAAAAATCATTTAAGGCTGGCTAAAGGTTTATATAATATAGCTAAACCTGAAGTCTTTAATTATGGTCTCATATATTTACGCCTCAATATAGATTAATTTATAGTAGTATATAATTCGGATGGTAGAATTATGTGAACAGATTTGATTTGTTAGATTTATTTATTTAATACCGATGTATATTGGAAAATATAATAATATGAAATTATGTTCTTAATTTATGTATTTTATTTAAGTATTATATGAGTGTATAACACCCGAAAAATATATATAATACCGTATACTAATGTTATATATATAATATATATATATATTATATATATATTATATATAATAATATTATACTATATAATTATATATTATAATATATATAATATATATATATCTATATTATTATATATATATTAATAATATATAGGCTTCGTTATTATCAGACTAATTTTATATTATATATATATTGTCATATTAATATTATATATATATTAATATATACACTATATATATATAATTATATATATTAATATATATATTACATATTAACTTATTAACTTAACTATAATATATATATATCTATATAATTTATATTATTTAAATATTTAATATATACAATTATATATATAAATATATATATTAAAATAATATATAATATAATTATATATATATATATACTTTAATTAACTCTCTATACTATATTATAATATAATATATATATTATATTATAATATAATATAATTAAATACCTATATTAATATATATAATATACTATTATATCATAATATTAATATATATAAAATATATATCAAATAATTAATATAAATATAATATATATTTTATCATATATAATATATATTAATATTACTATACTAATATATAATATTATATATATTATATATTAATTATATAATATAATTTAATATATAATATATATAATATAGATATATTATATATTATATTAATATTAGGTACTCTTTCTTATTCTAATAGATATATATATCTAGTTATATTAATAAATACTACCTATATTATATATAATATTTACTATATTGCGATCAGATATACTAATAATTAATTATATATTTATACTTAATATATATATATATATATTATATATATATATTATATTAATATATATTATAACTATTATTATAATATACTCATTAATATAATAATATATTATATTAGTATAATTAATTAAATATAAATATACTGCATATATTATTATGATATATTTTAATTTAATAAATTATTATAATTATAATATATATATATAATTAATATAAATATTATTAGGACTTTTTCTTTTCAGATATAGATTAATATAATATATATATATATATTATATATACTATTAATTTTATATATATTATATATATATAATATATATAATATATATAATATCATAATATTATATTAATTAATATAAATATATATATATATTAATATATATTAAATTATATATATAATATATATATTATTATATATATATATATATTAATTATATTACTCATATTATATATCATATAATAAAATGGTGATTAGATGAATGCTACAACTACTATATTCAATTGAAAGTTTGTAAGATTTAGTTATATGTTATTATAATGAATATATACATACCACATCCTGCATCCCACATCCCACATCTCTGTCTTTGGTATCGTGCTTAGCCATCTTATTCATTATATTTTGATACACAACATACTTTTGTATAATTGATAGTTGGGGATCTATACTCTCATATAACATGAATTTACGGTGGGCGAGGGAGGCCGAATTCCATTCAGCATTCTTAACGATCTATGCAGCAACTAATCAATGAAAACATATATCATATGTCCGAAGTTACAGTAATTAATTACCTATACCTAAATTCTATATTGAATACCACACTTATTTTATCTTAATGTAATATCTATCTAATCTAACTGGCACCTTATCTTTGAGAATATGAAATATTTCATTATGGCGTTTTATTTAATCATTTAATATTCGGTAAATATTTTATAGTATATACAAATTACTAAATATTTAGTTTTCACACCTTTGATATTTTATTGGATGTGTAATCTCTATATATATAATTATACCTAACAGCTACCAGCTCCTTAACCCTATGCGTTATTTATATTATTATAATAGAATGGCACTATTGATCGTATAGTGACTTTAGATTATGGAATTGCAGGATATTAGGGGTATTAGTAGTATAGCCTTGCGTATATTCCTATCATATTTACCCGTCTTCTACCTGCTATATAATAATAATACTATTTAATTAATAATTGCGGATTATGGACTGCTTCTTGACTATCTTAGAATGACCTGTACTTGACAGGTTATCTGCCAGCTAATAACTATAAGTAGTAGTATAGAGCATAGTCTAAATCGTTAGATAACTAGGACTGATAATCTATATTAATACACACTCTAGATAGCAGAGTTGCATCCTTTCTTATTTATCGACTATTAAAATCGTTCTCTCAATATAAACTAATACCAATATAAAATTCTAATGATCAGTTATATCGATACGTTGACCTGTTACTACTAGGTAGCCATTACTACAGTAAGCTAGAGCACATGCGCTTATTATCTTATAGGTTAACGTATACTATATATCAGTATTTTATCGTATAGTATAAAAAAATTTCTTAACGTATCTCTACTATATCATCATACTATCTTCCATATACTAGACTAATATATTTTCATTCAAGCCTAGAAAATCGTTGCATATATAAATGGGATTTACTCATTCAGATACGAGCAAATGGCTATTGAGCTTTTTTACTATTTACAATAACGAAGTATGATGTGTGCTAATAATTCCTCCTTGGTTCTTACTATTAATAGTATATATATATATATAATAATATATTACCTTATACTTGTAATATAAATTAATATTAAAATAACCACGTGGTTGTTTAAATAAAAACATCTCTTAAAACAACTTCTGTAAATCTATGTCCTTTTTACTCCTTTTACCTTATTAATCCGAGGGTAATACTCATGATGTTAGCTCTATATAGTTGTCATAACTCTTCACAATACCTAATGAATAAAGGACGTCAATTTCACTTCGATCATTACTTAATACTCATATATCTATTTACCTCATATTATATCATAACTACCTTGGGTAATCGATATCTATTATATGGTTCATTTCCTCTCTCAATGATCTCAATACCTATCTTATATATATATTATATATATGTAATGCCCTTCATCATATGTTATATTAGTCCTAACTTTATATTTTATCTTTGTATCACTCGTTGATTACCTATTATTGACTTATACGGGTATAGTTTAGTTACTATATTATAGGCGCTCTCTGAAGATCTTATATGAATTAGAATAGTTAGGAAGCTGAGTGGTGGCTATATACCCCTATATACTATATTATAGCACGTAGATATTAGTGACATTATCCACTACTACCGTAAGTTTTAGATAGGGAGATGTGACTTTATTTCGAGCTAGGTACCCCTATCCACCGTTTCGTTTCTCAACAATATAATATCCCTCTATGTCTCTCATATTATCATTATAAATCATCTCAACCACCCTTCTCCAACCTACCTTAAGTGTTATTATATTGGATAAGGCGTACGCACATGTTACCAATACCTATTATCCAAAATAAAAGGGAATAAGCTTCCCATACGAAGTCCTATCTAACTATATTCGCCACTATTATATTTAAGCTCTCTACTTGAATATATTCATATTCATATAAGTGATATCTATTGATAACCGCTATCTTATACATCTATCATACTTCTACCCTATAGGACCATATCTGGATATCTCATTACTTTTACTATTCTTTTATTATCGATTCGCCAGTACGTGCTTTACGGTGAGCTACGTTCGAGGTCTTAACTTAAGTGATAATTTACTTTCCGTATTTTAACTAAGTACCAGATTTTATAGGTTTTTTACCGCCCTAGGAACTACGGTGGAGAAGACTTGCCACTTATCAAGATATAGTCAGATATATACTATTATGATTCATATCTCAATAAGCGTTATTTTTAGACCGTAGGTATGGGACGTCAGTCACTGCTATCTCTACATGTCTCAACCTCCGTGGGCTCTGTCAAGCTAGTTCTAGTTTCCAGCTTATTCTTCTTAATTGTAACTAAAATGTTACTCTTACTCGTGATTCATACGTTTATCTCTTTATACACAATGCTGAAACTTCGCAAAACTCTCAGAGACCTAAACTTGATATACTGTTCGCATATAAGAGTGAGCGTAACCTTTTTACCCTAGTAACTTTGTATACACATATATTCCTTAGGCCTAGATATCCTACACCTCTAAAGCCTGGTTTATATGTCTACTACTTAATATCTCTTACCATCATATACCTAACCATTATTCCTAACCCCTAATACCTCTTTAAACCCCTAACCATATACATGATCTATACCCCTAAACCCTTAACAAAATCTACACATACAAAATGTCGTTTTTTAGCACAATTTAATATAGTATACTATTATATTTAATTCTTCTATTATTCACTCAATTATTGCCGAATGTACTTCGTACTCTCTATCATTCTTCCAACTTACATGTTTTCAATTGTTTGCTCTCGTCACTCTTTTATATATGATATATTTACTTCTAGAATTGTACCATTACTCGGTCTTAATCTTTCCGATACTATTCTCGCTAATCTGGATTAAATTTAAATATAGTATTATAAATATATACTATATATAATATATATTATATATCGTATAAGTGATGATGTAGGGTTACGTGATTATAATAATCCCTAGCAACTCACTTAAGTGAATTCTAATTCTGTAATAAACTATCATTAACCTTCTTATCAAATTATCTACTCATCTTCATTAATAAGACACCTTCTGACTTTATCTTTTTAGACTCAAAGTTCACGTTCTCTAATTATATACGTTCATAAGTATAATTTCAATTTATTAAATTTCTCCTTGGGCTATACTATTAACATAAATTACATAAATAAAATAATATAATATAATGTCATTGGAAACAGCTCACATCACAACGATAGATTATTTATCGACTACAGTATGACAGTTAGTATATGAAGCTCAAACGTAAACTGTGTGAGATTCATTATATTACATTAATCTAGACCTAGTACGGCTAGACTTTTTTTCTATATACTCTATCACAGGTAAATATATTATCCTTTTCTACAGTTATATTTACAAGTACTCATCAGTCCCAGTATTGTAGTATGATAGACTAATGCTTATTATTTGCACATACCATAATCTCCGGGAGTGTGTAGCGACTGCCAGGGCTTACCTAATTTTACCTGTCGCCCTCCAATAGATCTCCCAATACACTTTGGTAAGAATTCTCCGAATCTTTGTATAGGAATATGGTAAGTGTACGGCGGCCGACGTGAGATCCCAAGAAGTGAAATATTTATAAGGACTTATAATTAACTGTTACTACTTTATATTTCATTTTCTTAGTATAACTATTTCAACATTGATACCCTTACGCATCTTTGCGGTCAACGTCTATATTATATATATATTATAGTTGAATTGTTGTGCCTTATCTCTTTTCATATCATAGTGATATACCTATATATATCCGTAGTTATATAATAATAGCGGTCAATAAGTATGCTTCGGAGTAGGAAATCATTTCACTCCGTGGTGACAGGCCATTACCACCTATTATAGATATGCCCTCGTAGCATCAAGGTTATATAGATAGGTGTCATGATATAATATTATATTTATTATAGTCGGCCAATTGTTTGTATTAGTATGTTTGATTAATTAGCACAACTCCAAGATCACCCATATAATCAAGTTTCGACTAGTCTAATCAAATAAATACTACGGATGCCCATCCTTCTATTATCCTCTGCTACTTACTAATCCTCCGTCTTCTGTAGGACAACCATTTACCTTCATTATCAACATCACACACATATCTGTCACTCATCAGTGTTCTCCTCCTCCAACCCGCCAAAAACCTCTACCATAATATAATCCTCTCATATCTAATCTTTAGAGACGTCGCTGAAGTGGCGCTCTCTATGAAGTACTACGCTATCCATATAAAGTCTCCACCCTCTCTAATTTCTAAAACAATACATCAAAATCTGAGAGCTAACGCTATATCCATCAATGCACCAACATCAAGTAGAGCACTTGCATACGCTTTATACATGGGCATCTCCGTATATAAACTTATATACACAAGACTCCTCTCACTAGCTTCTGAGTATGCGCCTCATAGAGTACAAGCGGCTCTTCTGCTCTAGGTTGGAATATTGAATAGAAAGGAAACCCCTGCGTTAACACGAAGTCTTGAACCAACGTAATGGACACACAATTTTCTCAGTGTGGATGGTTGTATCTGATGTACACTAACAATCTTATATTCGACAATGATTTTTGTAACACATAATCATCTGCTAATTTGTCCATCTTGAAAAATTTTTGGCTTCACGTCATAAATCTTATTCACATCGCTATTTACAAACATTATTACTATTTATCCATGCACTACTTATATGCCTCGATTAATTTTCCTCTTTTGATTCATCTGCAGACACTGGACATAGCACTGGGTTCCTTAGTCATATGATATTTATCGAATTAAACGCTCGACTCTATGATGACGATCAAGTGCTCGGTTTTAGCATTACAGCTGCTGATAGAATCGTCTTTCTGCTGGTCCATCACTCTCCTCTTTTTCAAAGTCAACTGCAGTCTCTTCGCACATATACAAATACCTCTCAGAGTTATGGCAGGGAATGCGCTACTATACTATATACAGTGAGAATAAGGGCTATTTACAAATTTGTTAGGTTTTAAAACTTTTTTAAGGGGCAGGGTATTTGAAGGGGGGGTAATGACATTCTTCGGAATAACCTTGATGCAATTTGGCAGAGGCATATGGACATCCAGACTAGAAGGGTGTTTTCTATAGGTGAATGGTTATGCCAGTGATAGAAATATTCCTTATATTGCTTCCAGTTTAAAGCCTCTATTCGATTACATGGACAACCGGCAGGCGAAGTTAGGGTATATATCTTAAATCAAGTAATAAATGAAAAAATATTGACACTTTCCGTCTCCGTACGATTTGCGCCGGGAACAAAAACCCACGTTACCTTAAAGGAAACACCACCTTCTGGCGGTGAACGGTGTACCTATCTCCTACCAGACATTGGCATCAGGAAGAAGATTATATCCTGCAAAAGAATGTCGTTCGCGTGCGTCTATCACAACACTCGTACAATCGGAACCTAAAGCACACCACTATCATTAATCACTACCTATACATACTAGTATCACTAGCAACATACCTACCCACACTAGACTATAAAAAGTCTATTTTTACAACTACACACTAGATCACAATTCATTCAGTGCCAATACTAGGCTCCAGTATATACTTGATTGCTCAAACTACTGTTCATCAGTAATCGCGCCATTCCCACTCAGCTCACTAATTAAATAATACTGAGTAAGATCACTTCTTAAATTTAAGCTGGTGAGTAGAGACGACTCAGATTCTAACTATTTTACAAGAAGATATCCTAAGACCAGTAGTAACTGAAACCATATATATCACTCACAGCATACTCCACATTCGACGAGTAACGAACAACAACTTCAGCGACAGCACTATTACTCATCATATAGATCGACATTAATCCTTAAAATTTCAAATTATACCTCAGATAATATAGGAAATCCATCTATTTAATTGTACTCGATAATAGATCAATAGAGGAAAATAATTCACGATAATTATTTTGAGCTATTTAAATAAGTATATATAAATACTTTAACATGAGCAGCAAAACAATAGCACGATGCAACAATCTTAAAAAAATTATATATATTGGTGGAACAACAAAATTTTATATTACTAAAGAAATAATTGCTCAAATATTTCGAGAATCTCAATAGATAAAAGTATAGATGCTCAAATCAATACAATACAACCAATCCATACCTAGAACATTCACAAAGTTGGATACTTCTCTATCTACTTTCAAGATTCTTTTTAAGTAACACTAAGAGAGTAATCTCCTTTCTAAGTTTCAATTATCCCACTGTGAAGAGTTTGCGCTTAATATTATGGTCGCTACAAGCTGAATGAGTAAATTTTTGAAATATATTTAGATATGTAAATAAATATGTTGTTATCATCAAGGTAATTATGATTAGTATTTGTTAGGATTAAACACTCGATTTGGTATGCGTATGTGTTTTAAAATAGATTATCTGGACTGGTATTCCATTCCAAAATAGTCACTCAAATTCATTCACTAGTCATAAAATAATATTTTTTAGATAATAAATATAGAGTCATATATCATCCTGAATTCTATATATATAGTCATATTATATATATATACTATATATAACTTAATATATAAATATAATTATATATATTATATATACCTATATACTATAATATATATATATAGAAATCCTATTAATAATAGTTAAATATATATCTACTGAAGGGTTTCCTCAGATTTAAGACAAATAAGGCCTGTATATATATAGGTACGCCCTAACTTATTGTTTATATATATATAATATATATAATATATATATAATATTAATAAAGATTAATATATAATATATTATATTATTATAGTTACTATTATCCTTATTAATATATTACGTATATAGTATATATAATATAATATATTATATATTATATATAGTATTATATATATATAATATAATAATATGATACAATATTTTCTATATTAATAAACGATATTTGCAGACGTTATAATACTATTTTGAATTGATAAAATCTAACATAAGAATGTTAATTTTAATTATAGTTATAAAAGGCGTTTTATAGATTTTGAGTACTCAATATGATTATTTATCTTCCTCACATAAATCGTATATAAGAGGACGACATAGTATTCTATGATGATTCTAATTCTGTAATGAAAAAATCTCAAATAATGTTATAAACATTCTATACAGTATTATGGAGTTTTCATGTGTTTATACATTTTTATACAGCACAGACTAAGGTATATAAAATGGACTATTATAATTAGGATTTATTTATAGTTAGTATATATTGTTATATATTAATAAAAATGACCTCGTACCTAAGATACTGAATACCAATATATTTATACGGCTACTTAAATTCACTAGTTAATAATTATATCATAAATAACTCTAACATTTTATCTTCAAACTTACATCATAAGTAATATTAACATAATAACTAACATACCTATCACTTAAAATATTATATCAATAAATACTTTCATTCATGTAGATATATATACCGTATTTAAGATATATAATATCCTCATAAACAATTAGATTTTTATTAATAAAAATTTTTATAGTAAATTATTAATTTAAATCATATATGT
This sequence comes from Trachelipus rathkii, assembly GCA_015478945.1. Lineage (NCBI taxonomy): Eukaryota > Metazoa > Arthropoda > Malacostraca > Isopoda > Trachelipodidae > Trachelipus > Trachelipus rathkii. The sequence continues at coordinate 62,575 of JABUQX010022206.1, forward strand.
TATATATATATATATATATCTATAGGATTACATTTATATATATTATAAGATTGAGTTGTACTCTACTTATACGTTGTAATCTGTTAGTGTTATTAATATAAGTGAGGAAATTTTTCGCTAATGATTAGAAACACACTGAAATAATTATTTACCAGTGATGTTGATATAATCAATTCACTTGTATGAATGACGACATAGTATTTCTCATTTCAGGCTAATTGGTGATCGGTCATAATACCTACTAACACTCCAAGATAATTGATTTATAATCTTATTAACAGATGATAAATTATAAAGTTTCTCGATGTATAATAGTTAGTTTTTTTTTTTAAAAAATTTATATAAAAAAAATATTATTTCATATCCAAATAGTTACTATTGTGATGAGAAAATTTTAACTTATTAAAGAATTAATTAAGTCTCAATACGGAAGGAATATTTGGAGGAATGTTTCTTTGTTTGGTGCAGGAAACTCTAGCTTTCCTGATATTAGCAGGACCGTTCGAGCTACTCTTGCCAATTATTTTTCTTAGTGTGAAATGTTTATTCTTTCTGATACTCAATTGTATCTCTAATAAGAAAATATGTAGATCACTACAAATTTGTATGATTTATATTTAACCTCTGTAAAAATTTTAGCACACACTTTGATGGATGTATGTGTTTCTGATAATACTTTTATAATTTTATAATTTGTTTTGCTAATTTCATTTATCATGCTTACTCTTAATCATGCTTAGTTTTAACCGAGGGTGGATACTAAATGATATTGACTATATTAGAAGTGAAAGAACTACTTCCCGGCCTTCTCTCGGGGAGAACCGCAGTTCTTAGGCCAAATTCAAAAAACGCCTAGCCTCGATGACCGGCACTTATAGAGTAAGATAGACCATGCCGTATTAGGTGTGCCTTCAAACCGCGCAAATTTTCGCAGTCTATATTATTAATTATGGTGTATTATTATTATTATTATTATGTTATATTGAATTATATATATGATAATTATATTGAGTGTATTGTTGGTTATGGTCGACAACATGGTCCTTCTTCATTAATAGCCAACACTGACATTTCTACATAAACCAAAATTCAATTATTATATATATATAAATTGGATCAAAGGCCAGTTATTTCAATTAGTACCATTTATATTATTATTACAAATAAAGCTACATTATACAAACGTTTACGAACTTATAATTAAATATCAATAATATAAACTGAAATTATAATAATATTGCACAAAAACAATAACCATTTTATATCATTAGCCTATATGAGTGTATGATAAGCCAAAATAAATAAATAATAAAAATATAATATATTTATAATATAATCAAACTGCAGGATTTAATACTTTTATAGTATTTTAAATAATATAAAGTAATATAAATATATATATTACATTTATTGATATAATATATTATAATGATATATTATAATATATAAATATTTTGTGTGGTAAAAAGTTTAACCATTAAACTGGTATTGTACGCCCTAGTAATAAATAATTGATAATATTAATATAATTTTATATTTACTAATAATTTTATTATTTAATATGTAATGATATTAGTACCCTATAGAAGTCATCTCGCTTATATATATATATATTAAGTAGATATTATATCAATAATAATATATATAATATTAATATATATATTATATATATTATATACTATTAATATATATATATATATTATATAATATATATAATTTTAGTGTAAAAGTTATATATATTTATTATACTATATATATATTAAATATTATATATTAAATAATATATATAACATATAGTATATACTTTATATTAATATACTTATATATTATATATTATATATATAATAGTATTAATATAATATTATATTATTTAATATAAAATCCCATATATATATAATACTTATATATATCGTTAATACTTAATATATAGTAGTATTAAATTAAGCCGTGAGTGAATAATATTCTATTTAATTATGGTGCATACGTAGAGCTTTAGAAACTGTGGAACACCTTCTAAACTCTTCCTTTCACAGATGAATGTAGCTAATCGGAGATTGTGTCTTCTCTCTTATTGCTCCCTGAACACTAGCTATAGGTTCACACATGTGATTTGATGCAAAGAATCCTCCTCCCTGGTGTCAGTGATATTAAACAGATGCCTTATAAATATCGAGTTTTTCTGTTATTTGGTAGGTGCATTTGATATGATTTTTTCGTCTTACTATTTCTCAACGATCCTTTACATATTGCGTGTGCAATAAAAGGCGTAATGTGTAGATCGTGTGATTACCTAACGCGCTTCCAGTACTCAGAGACACGCCTAGCAGACCATTAATTTTCGATCTCTTGTCTCTCCAATATGTTCTTGCTTAGGAGCCCTTGCGTCGCATATACGTCTCGGTTCCATTGAGGTCTGGCTTGTGGATTGATCGCAAATTTAACTAGGATGTTGGCAATTAGTTTGTAGTGAAAATTGTTGATGGCAATTGCATTCTAATTAATGAAATGTTTGTCTCAGGTAAAAATTTTGTCTTTATAGTGATCTTTTAAAATTTATTTGATAGGGTGTTTGGAAACGATAAGGGCTATCCCAACAGCTCTTATGTGGCCATGTAAGTCAGTAATTTATCATTAGGCATTAGTTAATTGGGGCTCAACTTACTTAGTCCTAGGATGCAATTAGTGATCATGTGCGAGCATTAGTAGTTGAATCTGGTTTGTGGCGAGCTCTGTCTACATTTTCCTGATTGTAAAAAACTTTGTAGTGCGGGAACATACAGACGTGACGGATTATCACTCACTAGTATGTTCTAGACGACGATCTGTCTACTCAACGCCCAAATCTAGGTAATTAAATTAGTATTGTATTTAAAGATATTGTTCTCTTTTTATAATGTTTTTCATGAATTAAGATTGTTTTCTATTTGTAAAGTATTTATTAGAAATATAAGATTTATATATACGTTCTTTAAACTATTATTCTAATATTTATTTATTTATTATACAACATATTCTATTCCCTATCAGGCCTAAAATATAGCTATAAGCCTATACTATCAATGTAGTGGTAGTACTAATTTATATTATTGTCCACCGAATAGACCGTTATATTCCAGCTTACCAAGCTGTTTATGGAGCTCGACGTATACACATAAGTAAAGCCTAATATTTCTGAGACTATAATCATCTTATAAAATAAATTCTGTCCCTACTCGGATATAAAGCTTGTTTAAATAGAAGGTGGGATCTCCTTAGTAGTTGTTATTTGTTACAATTTTAGCGTATAAATTCAAATTTAATTTAATTTATCATATCCTTAGGTTTTCTGCCGTATCTTATCCGTATTCTTAATTATTAGGAGGGTTAAAGCGAGTTTAACCTACATTTTAATGGTATTAGAGGTTATTTTTAGAATTTTTAAGGTGGAAACTTTCCCTTTTCGATATGATTGCCGAAGGTTGCTAGAAAAAACGTTTTCTCAGATTATATTCAATTAAAAATGATAAGCTCTTCTAAAGAAGTAATTTAACTTTTAAAATAAAATAATATTTATAATATTAAATTAGTAATAAAAAATAATTTTTTGATAGTATTAAAAATATATTTGAGGGAGTAGATAACGAACGAACGCGTTGAAACGTGTTGAAATGTGACATAAACCTGTCTTCTTTCTAGAGCGATGCTTTTTCAAAGGATTTGCAAGTTAATAACAACTTTTATACTTGCTGGTAAGAAATTATTAATATTTGAAACCTTAAAAATTGCCTTTTTTGTCTTTATAGTTTTAAGATTCTATACATTTTGAATAGTATATTAGAAAATATCTGCAAGTTTCTCATCCTCAATGATATAGAAATTGAACATCCGTATCGATACCTGCAGATGTCAAATATTTAACATCTCTGATATCATATATATATATATATATATATATATATATATATATATATATATATATATATATATATATATATATATATATATATATATATATATATATATATATATTTATATATATATATATATATATATATATATATATATATATATATATATATCTTTCATATCATATATAGGTATGTACATATTTCCATATATAATATATATATATCTTTATATATATATATAATAACAATAATATATATATATATAAAAAAAATAAAATATATAATATATATAATATATATATATATATAAAATATATATATATATATATATATATATATATATATATATATATATATATATATATATATATATATATATATATATATATATGTATATATAAGTATAATACATATTCTCTCCCGAAAGCATCATGCATGTAACTAAAAAATTATAACGCTACAGGAAAAAAATAACATTTTTGATTTTGGCAAGCAATTTCATCGATGAAACTTAAAAAAATTATTTTATTCTAATATTTATAAATAACACCTTAAATATTAGTATAATCTTAGATCTGGCAAGCGTACGGTGTGATTGACCTTGAATCCCTGCATTACTTCACGAGAGCAAGAGTTGCCAAATAGTATTTTAATTTTACGCTTTGGAGAAAATGTTATTTTTCTTTTATATCCTTTTAGGGAGTTCGAGACGACGGTAGACAAGAAACCCCGACTCTATCCATCGTTCTTGTTTACCCGTGGGATATCCTTTAATTAAAGAAAAAAATTAACATTTGGCCTTTGAAGTGCTCAATCGAACTTCTCGAGCTTCTTCATAATTCTCCAGAAAAACGGTAATATCAGCCAGAGTTTTCCAACATTTTCTGACTATTTTTAAATTTTTCAAAAGCGTTATTTTTTTAATTTTTTTTATAAATGTCTCATGATTAATAAAATGTTATTTATTTTCCTGTAGCTGTTATAGTTTTTTAGTTACATACATGATGCTTTCGGGAGGCTGACCATATATATATATATATATATATATATATATATATATATATATATATATATATATATATATATATATATATATATATATATATATATATATATATATATATATATATATATATATATATATATATATATATATTTATTTATATATATATATATATATATATATATATATATATATATATATATATATATATATATATATATATATATATATATATATATATATATATATATATACAAATATATCTCTATTTTATATATATATATATATATATATATATATATATATATATATATATATATATATATATATATATATATATATATATATATATATATATATATATATATATATATATACAAAGACTGATCTCTATAGTGATAAATTATCCTATATTAGAGATCACCTTGATATATAATAAGATGGTTTTGGAATAGCGAAACGCTTCTTTATTTATTTCTTTATTAATTACTTCTAATGACTATTTTACATGAACACAAATTAAGTGATTTCACTATTGTTCAAAAATAAATGTTTACTTTTTAAATACTTTAAATCTGACTCCAATTACAGTATCAATTTTTGGACCGAGAGAGTGTCAATGTGTTGGCTCTCCGGGCTCTTTATCCTAACAGCCCTCTCTGCCAGTGGCACAGGCGTTTTTTGACAGTCACCTTGGTGACCTTGATAATATACCAAAAAAAGAATGAAACAATTCTTTCGGCTTTTACAACAGGAATTATTCAAGGTAGCACTTACATATATCCTTTATAAATTTTATACTATGTAACGATTACGGTACATAATGGTTATCTTAAAAGTTGCCTGTAACACCCCCTTCTGACAATTTTTAAAAAAAGTTTAGGATAGAGGAGACAGTGGCTACTAAAGTTAGAGGGTAAAACAATAATTTTCACCTAAAATAATAGCGCTCCTACTGGAGGCAACCCTTTTTAATCATTTCTATGTAACACCTTTACCTTAGGCGTTTTTACCATCTGAAAGAAAAAGGATTAGTATTTTATTTTTATTTTTTTTTTTTTTAAGTGTTATTTTCTCTTTCTAAATCTACTAAGTTATAATATATGCGAACGTTCCTTAAATTTTCTAAATGAGGTTTCCCATTTTTTTCGATAAGTACGTTCTGTTTATTAACTTTTATAACTTTAAAAGGGCCGACATAGCGGGGAGCTAATTTGCCGACATTAAACTGTGTCTGCCGTACTACGACAAATTTTGCCTCATGCAACCCTTTGGGCACAAAGACGTGTCGATTTTTATAATTGGTGTGTGGAGCCAGCGGCTGGGCTAAAAGAGCGGCTAGCTTTTTAACATATGCATTATATTCTATTGGGGCCGTCTCCGAAGCAGGATCAACTAATCCACTAGGTATTGCTATATTCTGGCCAAACATCAAGTTTGCGGGGCTGAGACCGTTCTTTGTTATCGGCGCGAGTCTCAGAGTGAACAACACCATAGGTAAGAGGCTCGGCCAGTCGGAGGGGCTTAAATCATGTTCTTGCAACATACATCTCAGACAAGCCAGCAAATTCCTATGATTTACCTCCAGGAGGCCATTACATCTAGGGTTTGAGCTACAAGTAGTCCGGTGAACCATTCCCACAGCCCTGCAGACTTCCTCGAACAGGCGACTAGTGAAATTCGCACCTAAATCCGAAATAATCACCTGAGGAATTCCACAGAACGGAAATAGCTCGTGAATGAATGCATTCAATATTTCTCCCGAATTTATTTCTTTGAGAGGCACAGCGAACAAGTACTTACTGTAGCGGTCAATTAACGTAAGTAGGTATTTGTACCCTCTCGCATTAGGTAACTTAAGAATATCCACATGAACGGCTTCAAACTTCTTCGTTACTTCTTTAAAAACACCGTAATCAGGACTTATACCTGGTACCGTTTTATTTTTCTGACATGCTGAGCACGTGCGGACAAACTGTTTTATTTTTTTATGCATGTGCTGAAACACAAACTCATTCTTTATACAAAGGAGGGTTCTATTCACCCCTAAATGTCCTTTATTATGGTATTCGCTGATTACTTTCTGCACACTATTTTCAGGCACAAAAACTCGCGAATAGTTTAACGAGACATCGACAATTAATTCTATCTCCTTTTTGTTATAAAAGAATTTCTGTTTTATTAACTTCAAAGTTGTTTTCTCTTTCTTCGCCATCAGATCGCTAAGGTACTTATCAGACTGTTGGTTTTGTCTAATTTCTTCGAAGTCCAAATCTCGTTTAAAATGCGAGACTAATATTTTTGCATTTTTATCAAACGTTGTTATTAAATTTATTTTGGCAGTTTCCAATATGGCCGCTTCAGTGCGACTGCTGTTTTCATTTCGAACAAACATCTATCGGCGCGCTTTCATTCATTACCAAGTTAATAGCGCCTACGTCAGTCGCTATAGTAGCCCCAGCTGATTGCTCATTGGCCGTCGTTAATCGGGCGGAGTCACAGACTACACTATTTGGAACTGCATTTTCTCCTACGTCATCCTCATCTTGGGCAATATTATTTGCAAGTAAATATTTTAATAACGCATTTTGATTTTCGGTAATTAACTCCATCGTGATATTGAAAGTACTCAATATGGCAAGTTCCCTCAATTCCCTAGCATTATAATTTTGTACATCATTAGCATGATTTATTTTATATACCAACGCGCGTGAGCACGTGCAGATACGCACAGGCTATCCAGCTAAAATTGACCCATATTTCTTACATAATTTTGTTAATCCTAATAAAAGCTTATTTACCGGCAAATATCGTTTTTCTGTTGTATTAAAAGACCCACTATAAAAAGCAAAAGGCGTGCCTTCCTCATCGTCCGACATAATTACTGTATTAAAAGCTTTATTATTTGCATAAATGTAAACTTTGAGAGGCGCATCGATGGCCGGGAACCTGAGTCGTGAGGCGTGACGAATAGCTTGTTTTATATCTAAAAACGACTTCTCAGCATCGGGTGACCACGTGATTTTTTTATTAGAGCTATTCTTTCCCTTTAAATAACTATACAAAGGCAGCGTTAGATTTGTAAAACACGGTATATTTTGGCGGTAAAATGAAATTCTGCCAACAAACGAACGCACTTCTTTTATGGTTAACGGGCGAGGAATATTAATTATTTCGCTAACTTTTTCCGATAATGGTGAAATACCATTTTCTGTCAAATCAAAACCTAAAAAACTTAACCTTTTTACTCCAAATTCGCATTTTTTTTTATTTAAACAAATTTTAAAATAATTTAATCTCTCAAATACTTGTTTAAGTACCACCACGTGGTCTGATAAATCTTTGGTCCCTATCAAAATGTCATCTAGATACACGTGTACCCCGGGAATGCCTTGAAGCAATATCGATAAAAATCTCATGAAACACGAACTCGAATTTTTAAATCCCATCGGTAATTGCCTAAAAGAAAAATTCCCGAGCATAGTGCTGATGCTAAAATATTGCTGATCGGCTTCTGCCAAAGGCAAATGATAATACGCGTTCGTAACATCAAGTTTACTTAATATTTTTGTCCCATGAAGCGCACTAAATATGTCATTTATATTAGGCATAGCAAATACGTCATTTTTCGCAACTGAATTAAGTTTCTAAAGTCACATACGATTCTCACACGACCATCATTCTTTTCTAACACACTGATGGGAAAACTCCATTCCGATGGCGCTCTCTTTAAAACTTTCGCTTTTACTAAATTTAATAACTCCCTCTTTGTTTGTTCGAATAATTTATGAGGAATTCGGCGAGGTTTAAGTTTTATGGGAGAACCGCTTATATTAGCTTTATAAGGAAAAAGCGAAGCTATTTCCTTCAAAATAGCAGTTGGAATGCGAGTCTCCTCTCCCCCGTAAAACAAAGTCTCCCCCCCATTTCTATTCTTAAGTTTCGACTCCGCGTTCTCCCCTCCCCCAAATTCTTTGAACAAGTCGTCCCAAGCTTTAAGTTGCTTTTCACGAACATTAAAATTTTCCGGCAAATAAGAATTTACAAATAAATGTTTAAATTCAAATACAAGATTATTAATTATAGGTATATCGCTAAAAAGTTCATTAGGAGCTACAGAAGAAGAAAATTGAGAGAGAGTATGAATAAAAGCCTTATCTCTACAAATTGTTTTATTACACAAATTTATACATTCCTTGCTCTGAGTATCAGTTAACATATCTGTTTCAAAATTAATATTAAAAGAAAATTTTTTGGCATTCCTAATATGCAAATTTGTAATTTAGTTGTTAAAAATTCTACATCATAAGTTCTCTTTAAACCAAAATCAATTGTAACAATTTCGCGAGAGTATATGTCAATTACGGTATCATTGGCGGCTTTAATTTGACCAATAATCGATATATTATTGTCCCCATCCATAGGGAGTAAATTGATCTCACTACCACTATCTAAAATAAAGACTCTTTTTGATATTTTATCCACAATAGTATAAAGTTTATAATTTCCTACAATATTTAGCACACCAATATTATTTATAACCGGACTTTCTCCTATCGGAGCATCCGTAATTAATATATTTTGTGAGCCGCTAGAGGCCAGCGTGGGTATCGTATGGGTTACATCGATACTCTTATCAATAGTCGGGATACTCAGAGCTTCGTTGTAAGGAGGATGACCTCCTTGTACATGCCGTAGAGCGCTTTGCCCTTAAAATTAATCAAAGCTAAATTATTATTATTATTATTATTATTATTATTATTATTATTATTATTATTATTATTATTATTATTATTATTATTATTATTATTATTATTATTATTATTATTTTTATTATTATTATTATTATACCCGTTAGAATACCAAACATAACTATTATTATTACTATTATTATTATTAATCCAACTAGTTGACGCATGCAAAATATTTACTATAGCAAAATCCCAATAATTAAAAATACGATAATTTTCATTTAAAATATTCCACCTCCCCTAACTCCTGGGCGGGGGGATCTGATGCGTTTCCCTGCCTTCTTTGGGGATGTGACTCATGGACTTGCTGACTTTCTCTATTTGGCGGGAATACCAAAGAATACATAGGACAAAATTCCGAATGACATGTGTAACTTCTATGTAGAAATCTGGCGTGTGGTTTACATAACTCGCCTAACAACTCCGCATTTACAGTGTTGCCTTGTTTACGTTCTCTAGGAGCATTTCTTCTATTTTGAAATGATGGTTGTTCTTCTGTTCGATTCGGTTTGGCAGCGGCTTCACTCAGCTGCCCTGCGACCTTGGTGAGAGACTTAAGAAGGCCTTTCATCTCTCGAAAGAACTCTTTGTTTACTTTAGCCTCTCGTCGAAACCTGAGGATCGTTGTTATTGTTTGTATTTCTACTCTCTCCATGTGAGCCTCTCTCTTGGGTCGGGAACTGTTCTCCTTGTAGATGATTTACCGCCCCCCAATATTCCCTCCCTCTTCTTTCATGGGGGGTTTCGTAGTCATTCCTATAAAAGTTTTTATATAAGTTATCTGCTACTTTTGTAATTTTTTCAAGACTGCTATCGTCTGCCAGAGTCATTAAGCTTTCTTGCGAGATGGAAGCTCATTAATAAACAACTCATGAACAAAAGGAGCACTGTTTTCAGCAAGCAGATCGAATCCTATTCTTCCCATAACATCACGGACTCTCGCCAAGTAAACTGAAGGAAGTTCTTTTTTTCTTCCTTTTTTGAAAATCTCACTGATTTGACTTCTCAGGTTGGGGGCATAAGCTTCCTCTATTGACGCAATTAACTTTTGAAAGCAATCTCCACCCAATGGAAATTTGATGGTCGCTACGATATCATGGGGGAGGACGGAGGCTAATATTCTCACGCGCTCTTTTGGATCATCTACTCCATTAAGTTTGAATACAGTTATAGTCGTGTGTAACCAGGTCATTATATTACGCACATCTAACTTTGGAATGGCACCAATAGGCAGACTGGTCTTTGGAGTCTCCCTCAAGGAGGGGGAGACTGTGGGGGTAACAGATCTTGCTCGTAGCGGGGTATGCAGGTCCTGACTTCCTTCCCCATCCGAATTCGAATTTTCTTCTCTCCTAATTGGAGATTTGGGGGAAGCGGGAGAAACGTTCGAAGTTTTTGCAGATGCTTTGATGTAGTATGACTTTCCCCTACCCTCCCGGTCTTAAATCGAGGGGATCTTTTTTTATGGCTGGGCATGTTAAAGTCTCTTCTACTCTCTAGCACGTTTCTTTATTTTATTTATTTTTTTTTTTTTTATTTTTTGCCGGTGATATTATTTGAAAATGGCGCCCTTTTCACAAGACTAGCAGGATTCTTCACGTTATTCGTTATGTAATAAAGTTTACGAGAGCTATTGTACCAACGCACTAAGACTTTATTTTGTTAGTTCTTTTTTTTTTCACAGTATATGGGTCACTTCACTTAGCACTATATTTGTTTTTTTGGTACTTTCACTTTCAATATCACCACTTTTTTTTTTTTTTAATTGCTGCGCCCCATAGATCAGAAAGGGGGCTTTTTGTCACTGTCCTGGGGTCCACCAAAACTATGTACAAAGACTGATCTCTATAATGTTTAATTGGCCCTATTTTAAGAGATCACCTTGATATAGCAAATAATAAGATGGTTTTGGAATAGCGAAACGCTTCTTTATTTATTTCTTTATTAATTACTTCTAATGACTATTTTACATGAACACAAATTAAGTGATTTCACTATTGTTCAAAAATAAATGTTTACTTTTTAAATACTTTAAATCTGACTCCAATTACAGTATCAATTTTTGGACCGAGAGAGTGTCAATGTGTTGGCTCTCCGGGCTCTTTATCCTAACTGCCCTCTCTGCCAGTGGCACAGGCGTTTTTTGACAGTCACCTTGGTGACCTTGATAATATACAAAAAAAGAATGAAACAATTCTTTCGGCTTTTACAACAGGACTTATACAAGGTTGCCCTTACATATATCTTTATAAATTTTATACTATGTACCAAATACGGTATATATATATATATATATATATATATATATATATATATATATATATATATATATATATATATATATATATATATATATATATATATATATATATATATATATATATATGTATACATACATATATATATATACATATATATATATATATATATATATACTCGTATATATATATATATATATATATATATATGCACATATATATATATATATACCATATACTACTCTATATATATATATACTATTGTGTGTGTGTGTGTGTGTGTGTGTGTGTGTGTGCAAACAGCAGTGGAGCCAATTTAGAGATTAATATGGTGCTTATGAAATATAACAAATCAACGAAAATTCACCTTCAAAATTTCTGTTCATTCTAAAATTAGGATAAAAACAGTGTGTGTATGTATGTATGAATGTATGTATGTGTATGTATGTATGTATACAAAATCTACGCTAAGAAAATACTTACATTTTTTTATGTTCTTTTTTTCGCTCACACTTTTCTATTTTTTGCTTACATGTAAGCATTTGTAACCAAAGCAATTTAATATATTTAAAATAAAATTGACGAAAAGGAGTTTTGACATTTGAGTCAAAGAGAAAATTATTTTGAATTCTAGATTAATTATTTTGTAAAATTATTGTAATTATTTAATTTTCACACACCCCACACACACACAGACACTCATATACAGTATATATATATATATATATATATATATATATATATATATATATATATATATATATATATATATATATATATATATATATATATATATATATATATATATATATATATATATATATATATATATATATATATATATATATATATATATATATATACATATATATATATATATATATATATATATATAATATATATATATATATATATATATATATATATATATGTATATATATATATATATATATATATATATATAATATAATAATATATAAACTGAAGATATAAATATATATATATATATATATATATATATATATATATATATATATATATATATATATATATATATATATATATATATATATATATATATATATATATATATATATATATATATATATATATATATATATATATATATATATATATATACAATATATACATAGATATATAAATAAATATAAAACAAAATAAAAAATAGACATATATAATATATATATATATATATATATATATTAAAAAAAGCCCTAATACACAACCAAGCAACCCCCCCCCCCCGAGAATTTTGTATATAAACGGTTAATTTCGTTGCTATTTAGCATTTCTTTTAAGACTGTCAACTAAATAGGTAATATAGAACAGTTTATTATTTTAACTATATTTAGGAATAATTTTAATTACTGCTTTGCTATTAATTATTATTATTATTATTATTATTATTATTATTATTATTATTATTATTATTATTATTATTATTATTATTATTATTATTATTATTATTATTATTATTATTATTATTATTATTATTATTATTATTATTATTATTATTATTATTATTATTATTATTATTATTATTATATTGAAAAACTTCACTTTGACGTAAATGATAAGTTATGTGATGAAATACCCTTGGCAATATAAAATTTCTTTATTAATACATTTTAAAACTTTACACAGAATAAAATAAAGATCACAATATATACACAATGATAGTTTCAATTTTAGCTTTCGTCTAACATAGTTTGAAAGACCTCTTCAGAAATGAAAAACAGGAACTAAAATATTATTTACATTAAAGCTACGAAAAAAACATTGGTTGGTTAGTTGTTTAAAAATCCTTCCTCTTGATGTCCTTCAAGAAGTTTGAAGTGAGCAAAATGGAATTCTGAATACTGTCCAATTTCACCTCTCCTTGCATTTTGTTAAAATTTTTTTGTATTATAAATAATAACTGATTCTATTATTTTCCTTTTTTTAATATGACTGCAAAATTTTAAAGGGGAAGCATCCTTTAAATTGATTTTATGGTTCTTAACTGATCGGTGTGTGGTTAAAGCAGAGTTTTCGGAATCATTGATTAAATCTTGCTTGTGTTGGTACATTCTTCTTGGATAATCATTAGTTTCTCCGACATACACCTCAGGGCAGTCAAAACAAGGAATCTTATAAATACATTGAGAAGTATGAATATTGGATTTTGGGGGTTTGAAAATCTTTTTTAGGGGAATGGTATTATTTTTTGTAAAACAAATATTGTTTGGGAGATGTTGTTTAATTTTATAATTTAAGTTATACGGGGTGGGAAGATAAGTTAAATTAGTTTTTGTGTTAGGGGGATTACTATTATAATATTTTAATTTTGCTTTGTGGTAAGCTGAATAGATGAAATGTTGAGGATAATTAAGTTTTGTGAACGTAGAAAAAAGAAATTTAGTTTCAGTTGATAGATTAGTAGGAGAACAGATATTAAATGCTCTAAGATAAAGAGATGTGAGAGTAGCTAATTTTGTGTTATAGGTGTGTGTAAAATATATATATATATATATATATATATATATATATATATATATATATATATATATATATATATATATATATATATATATATATATATATATATATATATATATATATGTATATACTATAACAAAAAACTTTATATAAAAAATATATATATATATATATATATATATATATATATATATATATATATATATATATATATATATATATATATATATATACCTGCAATTATATATATATATATTACTAAGTTTATTGGTTACTTGTGATTAGCGATTTAATCTTTTAGTGCTTTAGTGTTTAAATTGGAATAATTTGCGCTCAACAACTCTTTTAAGAGCGCAAAAGCTATGCAAATTTGCGCTCTATCTAAATAATTTATTGTATATATATATATATATATATATATATATATATATATATATATATATATATATATATATATATATATATATATATATATATATATATATATATATATATATATATATATATATATATATATATATATATAAATATATATATACTGTATATATATATATATATATATATATATATAATAATATATATATATATATATATATATATATATATATATATATATATATATATTATATATATATATATACTATAATATATATATATAAATATATATACTGTATATATATATATATATAAATATATATATATATATATATATATATATATATATATATATATATATATATATATATATATATATATATATATATATATATATATATATATATATATATATATATATATATTTTATATATATATATATATATATACTAAGTTTATTGGTTACTTGTGATTAGCAATTAAACCTTTTTAGTGCTTTTGTGTTTAAATTGGAATAAAACAGATATGAATAAGTGTTAAAGGGAAAAAGAATTGCAAACGGTGAAAGTCGTCGAAGTGTAACTCTTGAAATTATTGAGTGTGATGCTGCCTGTACTTCCCATGAAAAAAGCAGCCAAGATGACTTGGAGCACCTATGGCCCCATCTTATCAAGTACTTTGGGTCTGTCAAGAGCAAGAAGGAGTATATTGAGGGCAATAGAGTGATGTACAAGGGAAAGATTGAATGCTCCCAATGTAAAAAAAACCTTCAGCTTTGACATTAAATCAACACATAGCTTGAAATCGCACTACTTGATCGTAAGTAACTTACACCGATACTTTTTATTTGAATTTTATTTCTTTTTAATTTTAAAATTCAACCATTAAATATTTCACATATTTTATTTACATGAATAAGGATTTTAGTTTTGTAACTTTTTTTAGAAACATCCTTCTTTGCACAAGGAGCTGTGTACTGCAATTGAAGGAGGGTCAAAGCAGGGCCGGAGCTGCTCAACAGACAGTGAGACACCCAGCAAAAAGCATCAGACCATCATTCTCCAGTCTATGTCGAAAATATTTAAATAGAAGAGAGCTCTTGAGTTGCTTTATAAGTAAGTGTTTTATTTTAAGTACAGGTTAACTATAAGTGATGTCACAACTAACAGGTTAAAAACTAACAGAATACAGTCCATACAAAAATTTCGAATTTGAAATACTAAGTTTCATTTGTCATTAATATCATTTCTCATCAAATATTTTTGCTTCTAGATTTCTGCTACATGACATTGGGCCTATTCACATTGTGGAGTCTGAGTTCTTTGTTGAATTCCTGTCCTACCTGAACTCTGATTTCCACCTCCCTTCCAGAAGAAAAGTGATGAGGGATCTTGATGTCATATGCATAATAGGGAAGGCTGATTTAACCAACATTATTTAAGGTCAGTTATGTGGCCACAACCGCAGACAGCTGGACTGGGAACAACAAACAGGAGTTTTCTGGGGATGATGGTTCACTGGATTAATTTGAATACTTTGAAGAGAGAGAAGGCTGTCCTTGCCTGTAGAGAGTTATCTGTTTCTCAGACCAGCACAGTCCTAGCCAACAATATTACAGATATTCATCAACAATTTGGCATTGAGCATAAGGTCAGTAAAAATCAATATGAAATAATAACGTTATGATGAAGAAAATTATAACTTCAAATTAATAAGGAAACAACTGAATTAAAAATATTTATCTTTAGGTTGTCTGCATTACAACAGATAACAGTGCAAATTTCTGTGCAGCCTTTCAGGTGGATGCTCATGCAGAAACGGGTGACGAAGAGGAAGAAGAACAGGCACCGATTTCAGAGATAGTGGTTACGCGTGAAGAGATGTAGCAAAGAAAATCTGCTTGAAAAACATGATGCACTTAGCCTAACTAAACATCACCATTGCATTTCCTACACATTAAACATCTTGGCTACTAAGGATGTTTCAAATGTTCCTCGCTGGTCCTCTGGTGCCAAGGATTCATTTAATAAGACACTTACCAAAGCACAGGAATTGTGGAATGCCCAAAGCAGGAAAACTACAACTGCTGCGAGAATTAAGAAGGAGTTGGGAACAAAGCTTAAAACACCAAGTGTTACTAACTGGAACTCCATATGCGATTCTATAAAAGACCTGCTTAACAACCTTGATGGTCGCATGACACAAACAAACAACATTTGTATGGAACAAGAGCTTTGTCTTCCAGTATTTAATAAAAAATATAAGGAGGTAATTGCGGAGTACATCGAAATAATGACACCTATTGCTGTTAGGCTTGATATGTTGCAGAAAGAGAAGAATACATACGCGGGAGTCCTATTGCATAATCTCTCCTCCTCAAGGACAAGATCGTGAAAATGCAACGAGAGGTGGAAAATTTAACTATGTCAAAAATTTAGTCAACTACTTGCTAAAGCAACCAAAGGCAAACGAAGGGAACAAAAATGGCTTTGAACCGAGGTTCAGTAGTATCTTTGATGATTTTGATTTGCTTTTGGCAGCAGCCCTCCATCCTCACTTCAAACTCTGAGTGGTACGTAGGTTAAATGAGGGAAAGTACTAAGCTGCCAAGACCAGGATGCTGGAGGAAATAAAGTGTAATATTGTATCGAATCTTACTCGTCCACATTAAGGCACTGAAGGTGATGGAACTGAGTCTGAAAGTGACCCATTTATGGTGAGTTATTTTTATAATTTGGAACAAACTTTAAGCATCTCTTGTATTATATATATATATATATATATATATATATATATATATATATATATAAATATATATATATATATATATATATATATATATATATATATATATATATATATTTTATATATATATATATATATATATATTTTAAATATATATATATATATATATATATATATATATATATATATCTATATATATATATATATATTTTTTATATATTCTATATATATATATTTATTTTTTATATATATATAATAAAAACATATTTCTATATATATATATATATATATATATATATATATATATATATATATATATATATAAATATATATATATATATATATATATATATATATATATATATATATATATATATATATATATATATATATATATATTTTATATATATATATATATATATATATATATATATATATATATAATATATATATAACTTTAAATAGCTTGTTTATATATATATATATATATATATATATATATATGTATACCATTTCTAAATATTTCAGAAACTGAAGGGCCCATATATCCAGCAGACACCTCTGGAGGAGAAGTTGGGACAAATCTTGGATAGCTGGGCTGCAGTAAATGTTCACCACAGTACCCCTCTCACTAGGAACCTGTTTCCGTGTGAATACCAGGAGGTCTGGGTGGACTTGTTTATTAAGTATAATACCCCATTACCCAGCTCAGCGGCCATGGAGAGGTTGTTTAGTCAAGGCTCTGAGATTCTAAGAGCAAAGAGGGCAACCATGGCATCCAGCAATTTTGAAAAATTTATCTTTATGAAAGGGAATATGACCCTATTCAGAATGCAAGAGGAGAGCGAGGAGAAAGATCACAGATAATTGAATAAGATTAAAATCTTTCTCATTTTTTGTTATATATATTTGCATCTTTCAATTAAAATTTAAAAATAATTCATCTTTAAATACTTGCGCTTTATTTTTTATATTTTTTTTGCGCTCCTAAATTTGTGCTTTTAAAAAAATTGATTTGCGGACATGTGCGCTTTGCGCTTGCGGACTAATTTTTTTGAAAAATTGTGCGCTTTTGCGCTTGCGGACTAAGTTTTTCCACTTTGCGCTTTTGCGTTTGCGCTCTAAAGTTTAAAATTTGCGCGCCCACCTCTGATATATATATATATATATATATATATATATATATATATATATATATATATATATATATATATATATATATATATATATATATATATATATATTTTTCTTTTTTTTGTCTACTTTATATATATATATATATATATATATATATATATATATATATATATATATATATATATATATATATATATATATATAATATATATATATATATATATATATATATATATATATATATATATATATATATATATATATATATATATTACAACTTACAACCATCCCAGGAAGGGTCAAGACCCTGTCAGCGGGGCCAGCACTCTTCTGAATCTTCCTCTATCTTCCAAAACTCCATCTTCCCTCAGCTCCTGCATCGACGGCAATCCATGTCTTCTCAATGAGTCCTCCACCGAGCTTTCCCATCTCTTCCTAGGTCTTCCTCTTGGTCTCGTTTCCTCCGGTCTCCACTCCCATCTCTTCTTGGCCACTCTTCCCTCTTGCATTCTCTCCAGATGTCCCCACCACCTCAATCTGGCTGCATCCATCTTATTCAATATAGCCTTCACTCCAACCTCTTCTCTTATTCTTTCGTTTCTCTGTCTGTCTCTTCTAGTCTTTCCCATTATCGCTCTCAAAACGTACATCTCCGCCGACTGTATTCTACTATCCTCTCTTGTGGTCGTACTCCATGTCTCTGCTCCATATAGTAAAATCGGTGTTAACACACCTTCAAATATCACCCTTTTCACCTCCACACTCATTTGTCTATCTTTCAGTATGGGATACACTGCTCTTACTGCTCCCCCATACTGAGCTATCCTACTTGTGATCTCTTGCACATTTCCTCCCTCTCTTCCAAATAGTCCACCCAAATACTTACATTTCTCCACCATCTTTATCTCAGTCCCCCTCCACCTCTATTCTCAACTCTCTCCCTCCTTCTTCTCTACTGACCACCATGATCTCAGTCTTTTCTGTGTTCATAGTCAGACCGGCCTCTCTAAGCCTATTCGCAAAACATATCACTACCTCTCTCAACCTGTCTCCCTCTTCGCTCCAGCACGCCAAGTCATCCGCATAAGCCAAAATATCACCATCCAAATCTCCGATATCTTCTCTCACCTTCTTTATCACTACATCAGATATGATACAAACAAAATTGGTGACAACACGCTTCCTTGTTTAACCCCTGTTCTCACCTCGAACCATTCCTTATTCTCAAATTCTGTTCTTACATTACATTTACTATTCCTGTACAAACTCTCCAGAGCTCCTCTCAACTTTCTACCCACTGCATATTCTCTCTCCAGCACTCTCCACAGTCTCTCTCTAGGCACTGAATCGAAAGCTTTCTTCAGATCTATGAAAGCTATATATGCTCGTTTGTTAAATTCCCATACCTTTTCCAACGTAATTCTCAGAGCGAACAAGAGATCCGTCGTGCTTCTGTTCTTTCTATATCCGTGCTGCTCTTCCCCCAGCCTTGGCTCTACTACTATTCTCAACCTTTTCTCTAAAATTCTCTCATATGTTTTTACCAGATGGTTCAACAAGGAAATTCCCCTGTAGTTTTTACAGTCTCCTGTGTCTCCTTTTCCCTTATATATATTGGCACTATAATTGACTTTCCCCATCCTTCTGGTACTTCACTCTCGTTCCAACACCTATTAAACAGTTTCAAAATTTCTTCTTTCATTTTCTCTCCTCCCTCTTTTATCAATTCTATAGGTATCCCATCTTCTCCCGGCGCCTTACCGTTCTTCATCGCTTTCAGAGCCACCTCTAATTCTTCCATAGTTATCTCCTCCCCATCCTCACCTTCCTCTCCCTCTACCATCTCTTCTCCCTCCTCCTCCCCCTGTTCATTCACATTTAGCAGTTCACTGAAGTGCTCCGTCCATCTCCTGTTTGTGTCTTCTGATTTCACCAAAACTTCTCCTTGCCTATCCTTGATGTTGCACACTTTCCTCTTTGATCCTCTATATGTTTTTGCCAGTCTAAAAATCTTCTTCCTTTCTGGCCTCTCATCTGCCAGGCCAGATAGGAAGAAGATTTTTAGACTGGCAAAAACATATAGAGGATCAAAGAGGAAAGTGTGCAGACATAGCAGAAAGTTTTGGTATCAGGCTGGGAGATGGACGGGCACTCGTGGCTGCCCAAATGTGAATGGCTAAGGAGAAGAGAAAGAAGATGTGGAGGGAGGAGGAAGGTGAGGATGGGGAGGAGATAACTATGGAAGAATTAGAGGTGGCTCTGAAAGCGATGAAGAACGGTAAGGCGACAGGAGAAGATGGGATACCCATAGAATTGATAAAAGAGGGAGGAGAGAAAAAAAAAACTACTACTTTTCAATTTTTATTTTTATTATAGAAAAACAAATTCCTTTTCTGAAATAAAACAATTATATCACACCTAAAACCATATGGACACGCACCCACAAATATATATATATATATATATATATATATATATACTCTTTATATATATATATATATATATATATATATATATATATATATATATATATATATATATATATATATATATATATATATATATATATATATATATATATATATATATACATATATATATATATATTTATGGGTGCGTGTCCATATGGTTTTAGGTGTGATATAATTGTTTTATTTCAGAAAAGAAACTTGCTTTGATAAAAATAAATATAGAAAAGTAGTAGTTTTCATTTGCATATTAACTTCACTTCCTTGATGATGGACAAGATTCTCAATCCATCATTTATATAAAAGAGAAAGGTTTGGCGGGCTTTTATTGTTCTAGCAAACAGTTCATTTGCCTTTATATAATTCTTTTTCAACATAAAATTTTTAATATGCTGATGGTAAAACGTATAGGAAAAGATAAGTTAAATTGTGTATCTGAGTGATGGTATTAAGAGTTTAGAATTTTAACAGAAACCTGTTCTATGGGTCAATTTTTAAACTTGTTAAAATATGAATATATTTGTAAAAATACAAATCTGTTTCAATCAATCATAATAAAAGACCACATTTAAATTTCTAAACTTATTCATTCTTAGTGAAGATAAACTTGGAAATTACTTAGAGAAAAATGTCTATATGATAATCTTAATAATTTCATTTCACTGGAATTGTTTTCTTCTAATGTGTGTGTGTGTGTGTGTGTGTGTGTGTGTGTGTGTGTGTGTGTGTGTGTGTGTGTGTGTGTGTGTGTGTGTGTGTGTGCGTGCGCGCGCGCGTGTAGATGAATGTACCCCAAAATCTTTGCTTTTATGTCTTTTTTGATTTTCGTTTCAAAAACTACCATGTTATAAAATATATTTGCCAATGTCGAACAAGATGATATTTTTTTAAAATTGAGCCAATGTACGAAAGAACGATAAATGCTATAAAATATAAGCAAAGTAAAAGTTACTACAGAGGAGCAACAATATAATGAAAGACTTTTTCATGAATCTCCTATTTATCAATGATAAAATCCTGAAATAATGATATTTTTAATAATTTTCAGCTTC